>APFE030622744.1:134175-171507 GCA_000404065.3 Pinus taeda
TTACGAGATCTTAAGCAAAAGACTCGATTTGGAAAGGGAGTTGTTTCATTTTTTAATGAGGTTGACACAGTAAAAGAACTATCCTGATAACCCTTGTTTCATTTTTTAACGAGCTTGACACAAGATCAGGAACTATGCGTGACCAAACCCAGTTTCTTTTTTTAAGGAGCTTGACATAGGAAAGTGAACTATGCTCCAAACGAACTTCATCATAATGAACAGGAATTCGTTTCTTCCAATAGTGCCACTCCCAGTGGAAGGATAACATCTTGGAAGTTAGGACCCAATGCCCCCAGGACACTATGCACGACGACAACATCACAGGATACAGCCACGAGATAAGTAGCCACGTAGTTGACCTGCGGTGGGGCATATACAACCAATGGATAAAGACTAGGAGGGGATGACAACTACGTAGGAGGCACCGGGGGACTAAAGAACAATAATTGATCTATAGTCACGATTCTTCCGTCGTGTGGAAAGCAAACCACATGGAAAAGTGAAGAGACAAGGGCCCCCATGGCATAAACATAGTCACGGCCAAGGAGAAGAATAAAATCTAAAGCTCCTTGGGTAACCAGTACATCTATATAGAAGATGAGGATGTAGAAACAGGTGAAGAAGGGGAGAGGTCCACCTTGGAATCAACATGATGTTGTTCGGGTGGAGGAACTGATTGACTAGTAGTTGAGACATTAGGGACCACAGAGGTTGAGAACAACAAAACAGGCAACCCAACAGTCAACCCAGGAAGGGACAACGTTGCCATGTAAGGAGAACCAATATTCCCAAAAGGAGGAAAATGACTGGGATTCCCGTAAGAGGGGATTCCTGGGTTGGTGGACTCTGGAAAAGTTGCCATCAAAAACTGAAAATCACACACGGGGCTGAAAAAGAGTCAAGACACACAATCAAATGGCCAACAAGCAGAATCTAACAGGGCGTGTGATCGCAGGTGATTTAATTTTTACCACATTGAAATTAAGAAACTTCACCGTTTCATGTTTTAAGAGTCAAGAAACAGATAAAAGGTGACTCTACCACTTTTAGATTTGAAACAAGCGTGAAAGGACAAGCGCTTTGTGATCCTTTCAAATTTAGGGAGTCAGAAAAGATCAAATGATTGCTCAGGGATACTAGGTAAAGAGGGTGTACCAAATAACCGTGAACTGCAATATACACCTTGGTTTTAGAAATGAAAAATAAATCTACCAATGACTTTCCGTACGTGCAGGCAATCTCCCCGGATGTTGTGTTCAATATATCAAGGGTATAGGGCAGCAGCCTTGGCTTCCTATGGATAAAGGATGATAACCTAGTGGGGTCTCCCCATATACTCGACAGTACGTGGGAGCACAATTCTGTACTAGACCACTAATGAGTCACAGAAGGAGGAATCACCCAACCTTGAGTGGAAACGAAAGTGACTAGGTTTAACGATGCCAGAGCACATCTCTAGCCTAGACCTCTAAATATGTTATGTTAAATACCAATGTTGCCTTAGTGTAAATTGAGTAGATTTTAATGTTTACCTTCAATTACGTTTCAGTTTTCAGGCCCTAGCGAATGTAGTATCTCAAAATCTTCTAAATGCAAGCTATATGCCACAGTATATCATTTTATTCAATGAACGTTAACTATAAGAGAGTTGAGAGCTTTCACACAAACAAAATGATCGGAAAACAACCAATGATATCCCTAATGCAGCTAATGGAAATCAAAAATATTTTCTTCAAAGTCACTAATCACTAATAACAATGAAAAGCTCTAATTCACATTAACTAATGAAAAGAAAAAGATATATATATTTTTTTCAATGTTAAGAGAAAAGTGCACTAAACAAACTGAAAAACTAATGAAAAGAGAGCAATTTGAGAAATGATGATAAGAGAGAAAAACAAGCAAATTTCACTCAATGCAAGCACAATCAGATCCCTAAATTGACAAAGCAGTCCTTCAAAACCGAGAAAAATCCCAAAGACACAAATGAGCCATGTAATCTAGGCCCAAAGCGAAGCAAGGCAGAATTCAAGTGAAAAAGAGATAAGTCACTCAAACAACGCAATGAAATGATTAACAACCACTAAACGAATGTAGGGGAGCAATCAGAAAGTTGACTGGACCAATAAAAGAGCAAAAACTCCTAAGGAGGGCTCGACACACAAAGCCACTAGATGGCCTAGGGCTAAAAACGTGGAATCGATGGAAAATGGCAAACAACCAAAGGATGAAGGTTAAAACCAATAAAACAGGACTCCAACACACTCAAGAAGTTGAGAAAATGTAACCAAAAACAAAGACCAGGCTCAGAAGGCTTAAAATCAAGCAAACCTTAGCAGTCCCCAGGCCTGGCGTGACTGTCGGGCTGGAACTAGTGCCTTTCAAGGATTGGCGCGAGTGATATATTGACAACTAGTGCCAATTGGCACAACTGTTACGTCAAAAAATGTGCCAGTCAAGTTTGTTGTGCCAAAATGAAAAATAAGCAATCCAAAACCAGACCAATCATAACCAGGCAAACCAAGAAGCAAAAAAAGCAAAAGAACCCAGCCCAAAGGCTGACCAAGCAAGCAAAAATAAAGAAACAACCGAAAAGGCAAGACAAGCTCCCTAGCGGAGTCTCCAAATTGTTGAAGAGGTAAATCCCCTCTGCGGATAGAGGTGGTCCCTACTAGCCCAAACTGGGTCTAGCAACAATCGTCAAATGCTATAGTGCAAGTTCCTAATTACAAATAAACAGACCAGTGATGAAGGCCTACCTAGATTCCAATGCTATTGTTTGTAGGAGAGGTGGTGCTCTCGTTCCTCTCCTCCAGTAGATCACAATCCTCACGATCTCTGTGAATGGACACCTGCACATACAAGAAACAATACAAACGCAAGCATAAAATCCAGTATACGCAACTATATGTTAGTCAGAAAAGACATAACTCATCATCATCATAAATAATAACAAGAGTGGAACCATAACCAATAGTCGTTCATTAATAATCAATCAAAGGAGAGTACAACCAATGTTCTGACACTGGATTCTCCTTTGGTGGGTAGTCAGCAGAACATGTCTCGCAAATCTTATCGGGAATAAGGACAAGCCTCTCTCTTTGGATCTTGGACAATAGTCTCCTTGCTTGGATTTGGCCTTAAGGGAATCAAGAAGGCTCTTGCAGCATGACTCTCTTGGGAATTTGAGAATTCTAAAACTCTGGAACTCTAGAACTAGCTTGCAAAGGAAATGGGCAAGATTTTATAGATGGAGGAAGGGGAGTTTGGATCATAACAAATAATCATGGGATTGGCCATATCATCAAGAAAGCTTCCATGAGAGGTGGAAAACCACTTCCTCTCTATGGAAATCCATAGCCAAACCACCCAACTCAAGATAGATAGCAGTCCAGGAATTTGTTAGGACGAAACTTCCGTCGTTTATTTTTAAAAACACCTCTTAATATGGTCGGTGCAGGTGCAACTTTATGACAGAGCACCAATTGGCGTGCCCTCTTTGGAGGATTTCCCCCCTTGGCGCGAAGGCTATACTATGGAACTGTGCCAATGGAAAAAGTGCTATTTTTAGGGTTTTTCAGCAGGAGATGTCCTCAGGGCAAACAAATATCATGTTCAGAGGAATGCAATGCAAGTGTTTTTAGGCCATGTCACTTCTCATAGGTCCTGGAATGAGTCCTCCAAGATACGGGACAGGGGTAGCAGGGACTGTGACAAATTGCTATGTAACAGGTAGTACCTCTACATATGGAAGTTTATTCTCTACTATTTGGTACAATTCCTTAAGTAGTCATGCTTTTCGGGGTGCTTTTTTCTCTAAGGACACTTTCCCTAAGGGGGAATCCTTAAAATAGATCTATTAACCCCAATCCTTAGTGTACTAGGATAAAATAAAACCATGGTCCACACTCTTCTGCCCTTAACTATGGAATGGGGGCACCATATGGTCTGTCAGGGGGTTGTTATTTCCCTTAGTATCCATTTAACCAACAATAAATTCCCTTTCTGGCACCTCTTTATTTTCTAAATTTGGATAAGTTGATGAATTACCCCATATGCCATGATCCTAGGTGGAAACCTATGCTGGCCAAGCTTCCATCTAATATTCCTGAAGGGAAGCCAAGAGAGAACCCTTCCAAACACATCACCATCTATAATCTATTGTGTTCTTCTAACTCTTTGGTGGATGAATCTATGAGGTTGAGACTCTTTCAAAGAACCATAACTGTGGATGTCAAAAAATGATATGTCAAACTTGATAGGAAATCGTATAGTGGCTTTCCTTCCTTGGCTCATACATTATTGAACCATTTTCAATTAATTACAAGGCAAGATCTTGGAATTGAGATTTTGTCAAACTTAAGAAAAGATAACGCTACTCACATTTACAACCATATTCATGAGTGGCATAGATGCAAGAGGTTAGTACAAATTAGGCTTCCTGGTGATATTCTAAGAGGCTAGTTCACCTAATCCCTTTTTTCACCTATAACCAGGGATGCCACTATGATTAGGGTGGCTACTATGGAGAAAGAAATCTTACATGCTCAAAATCTTGACTTGATTTTCTCTTAGTCAAGCACATTGTATGATATTATTCCTAACACTCCTTAGCCTTCAACAGACTCGCAACAACCCATATCAAGACCGCACTCTAATGGTGTTATAGGGTTCATCTCTTTTGATCCCATGAGCTAGTTAGATACTCATATAGGGAAAATGATTGTCACATACCATCTTTAGTAAGCGCATCCAAATATCAAAAATCACCTTCTTCTTAACAGTATAACAAGATTCACATGGTGAAGTCCATACACCTAATATTGAGTGATATAAATGATTACCAACATTCCTAGAAATTTTATTCTAAGTTGGCTATTTTCCGTCCTTGTTTACCCTTTTTATTTCATCCATCCCTCTGTCAGTTGTACTTCACTATGTCATGACTTCATCCATTCACATCATCTCTTTGTTTGTTCCATGTCAATTGATAGGGTCTAGATCAAGGTCGTCCCTTAGTAGATCTTCCTATTGAATTCAACTCATTATCTAGCAGCTTGGTCTGGGAACCAATCATACCTTGGAGATTACAGTCCTTAGTGGTAGTTTACCCTACAATCTACAATAGGTTTCCCTCATTGACTCTAGATTAGTCGAGTAAGAAAGTGTTTCATCTCAAATCATTTATTCACACTTAGTGGATTGTGCTAGGTACTTTGGGATCCATTTTCATCATTGGTGGATCTACTAAGGTGTGTTAATGGCACACCTCATTGAATCGTAATCATATAGTTTATACCATGTTCAACATCAACACATTGTTAGAAATTAATTAACTAGGCAATGAAATACATAAAATATTGCAAAAACACAAATACAGAAACACATAAAATAAGAGAGACACAAATATATGTGGTTCACTTAATTTGGGATACATCCATAGAGAAAAAAGTGAGTCCTTCCTTTTATATTATCCAACAAAATGAAGAGATACAACCTACAACAGATCCATTGTAATTTTCTCTTTTCTCTCACACAACTTCCTCTCTCTCTCTCTCTCTCTCTCTCTCTCTCTCTCTCTCTCTCAAAATAATCATACCCAATGACAATATAATTTCATCATATAAACTGAGGGTTTCCTTCTAGGGAAAAAACCATTAAATTAACGTAACTTCTACCATTAGATCGTCCACCTAATGAATGACCTAGATTGACTATGAAATTAAATATTTTAAAAGGAAAATTTACATCTATTTTTAGCTTCGAGAGCAGCCCCCCACAACTACTACCAAGGGGGTGCTCATAAAATTTATAATCCCCCCCCCCCCCCACCCCCATACCTCCCTAACAACGATTAAATAGGTGGTGTTCCACCTCGTTAGGAATAAGGATCCAACACAGCTGAAACAAAAACATTTTAACAATCAGGAAGATAATCAGGTTACACACCCAAAAATCTCCCACATGGAGACTAATTATGGAAACTCCACCACTACTTCACTTGTTAGAAAATGCTTCCGCTTTGTACTTGGTTATTTCTCATATTCATCTTAATACTTGAAGACCAATTGAAACTGAGAAGAATCTTACTTTCTCCCTGGTTACAACTTTTCTTAACCTATTTGCAGGATTCTAGCTAGTGTGTATCTTGTCCATCTTCAACTGTCCATCTTCCAACACTGACCATATGAAATGATACTTGAGTTGTATATGTTTAGTCTTGGAATGAAATGTTGATATATTTTCAACATGAATGGCACTATGGATGTCACTATATAACATTCTCATCTCATGCTTCTTCCCTAAATCATCCATAAACATTTGTAACCAAATCATTTCTTTACTAGCCTCTATAGGAGAAACATACTCTTCTTCCATTGTTGAAAGTGCAACAATGTTGTGCAAATTTGAAGCCAAACTGATATTTGTTCCACCTACAGTAAACACATACCCTGTGGTGCTCCTCCTATTATCTCTATCACCTGCCATATCTGCATCAACATATCCCTATAGAACAATTTTTGAACTACCAAATCATAATGCTTGATTTCTGGTACCTCTCAAATACCTGAGAATCAACTTCACTGCCATCCAATTCTCTTTTCCTCGATTTTTCATATTCTTCTTACAACTCCCATTGCATGTGCAATTTATTGCCTTGTGTAGATCGTTGCATACATTAAGCTTACAACTACTGATGAATATTGAAATTTACACATATAATCCATCTCTCCTTAAGTCTTGGGACACATCTCCTTACTTAGTTTGAAATGGATAGCCGAAGGTGTACTAACTAGTTTTATATTCTTCATATTAAATCTTTCCAGCACCTCTTCTATGTACCCACTCTGAGACAATGTTAATTTGTGATTTTTCTTGTCTCTAGTTATTCTCATACCATGGATTTGTTTTGAAGCACCCAAATCCTTCATTGCAAATGAATTTTCCAATTTTCCTTTGAGCACATTTACTTCCTACATGTTATACTCTACAATAAGCATGCCATCAACATACAATAACAATATAATATAGTTGCCATCATTTTATTTCTTAAGATAAACACATTGATTAGAATGACATCTAGTATAACCTTGTTCATACATAAAACTATCAAATTTTAGATACCATTTTCTTGGAGAATTTTTTAGGCCATATAAACTCTTCTTTAATCTACACACTAATTTCTCCTTCCCTTTGACCTCATACCCTTGTGGTTGTTTCATATATTTTTCTTCCTCCAAATGCCCATGGAAAATGGTTGTATTACATCCAACTTCTCAAGATGCATATCTTCTACTACCACTAAAATTAAAATAGTTTTGATTGAAGTCATTGTAACAACACGAAAACAAATTCATCAAAGTCTATAACTTTCTTTTGTGAAAATCCCTTCACCACAAGTCTATCCTTATACTCGTGTTTACCTCTATCTTCTTCCTTCAACCTATAAGCCCATTTATTTTGCCATGCTTTTTTACCTGCAAAAAACATAACAGAGTCCCAAGTCTGGTTCTGGATCAAGGAGTCAATCTCTTCTTCCATGTGTTTCTCCCATTTTTTCCTAGTTTCTATCTACATTGCTTCTTCATATCTTTCTGGTTTGCCAGAATTAGTCAACAATACACAGTATAATGAAGGAGAGTATCATTTAGGGGGTATACTTGTCCTGGTAGATCTTCTAACACCACTTTCATGTGTTTGAGGTGCTTGTTGTTGTTGTAGTTGTTGTGGTTGTTGATCATTACGATTTTCAGGCACCTTTACTTTTTATGAGATCTCATCAAGCATGGGATATTCTTTGTTTTCTTTTTCTTGTTTCTTTCTTTGCATTTGATCCTCATGCAATACCTTTTCATTGAATATGACATCTCTGGTCCTAATGATTTTTTGAGTTTCATAATCATATAAGTGATAACCAAAATCATTAACACCATATCAAATAAAGGTACATTTCATTGATTTGCCTCAAGATTTTTTCTATTTCCTTTATTAATGTGGACAAAGTCTTCACAACCGAACGCCTTTAAAAATGAGTAGTTTTCCTTTTTACTTGTCCATGCCTCCTCTAGAATACCATCATTAAAGGAATTTGAAGGCCATGTTTTTATTAGATAAACAACAATATCTACAACATCTTCCCAATATTGTAAGGAAAATCTTGCATGCAATCTCATGCACCTTGCACACTCCATGATTTTCCTGTTCACCCTTTCTAACACACCATTCTCCTATGGTGTTCCTAGAACTATCTTCTCTCTATGAATTCCATGCTCTGAACAGTATTCATCAAACTCTTTCTTGTAGTATTCACCTCCATTTTCTGATTTGAGACACTTAAACTTATTTCCTATCTCATTCTCAACCAAAGATTTCCATTTCTTGAAAGTATCAAATACATCATATTTATTCTGAATACAATAAATCTAGTTTTTTCTAGTTGTGTCATCAATAAAAGTAACATAATAGCGAGAGCCACTGAGAGATGATACATGAGGATGTCCCCATACATCTGTATGCACAAGATCTACTTTTTTCTCTTATTTTACTTCCCAACTCTGATAAATATGACTTTCTTTTGTTTTCCGTAAACACAATTTTCACAGAATTCCAAATCAACATGCTTCAAACCTAGCAACAAATTTCTTGAGTGAAGAATATGCATGCCTTTATCACTCATGTGTCTAAGCCTATGATTCCATAATTCCATATATGATCCTATGGAGGTCAAAGCATTAACAAAATAATAAACACCATTGGATAAATACAATGTACCATCCTTTTCTCTTTATTCTATTACCAGGGCTCCTTTGGTGACCTTCCAGATTTTGTCTGTGAATGTAGTTACATAGCCTTCACCACATAACTGCCCTATTGAAATTATATTTTTCTTCAAATCTGGAACATGCCTTACCTCCTTCAATATCCATTGGTTTCTATTTTTTTTCTTTATAAAAACCTTACCCATTCCAATAATCTTACATGCTTTATCATCACCCAAATGAACATGTCCAAAATCTCCTTGAACATAGTCATGAAAATGTTTCCCATTAGGTGTAGCATGGAATGAATCCCCTAAATCAGCCACCTAGGAATCAACAATATTTTCTAATGAAAGATTCAAAGCATCTTGAAACACATCACTTGTCATATTCGCTTCATGATTTTTCTCTTGTTGTCCATCTCCCTCTTTTCCTTTTTGAGATTTGTAGTCTTTCTTTGGGTGTCATTTCTTTCAACATTTCAAACACACTATCCCTGATATGAATTTGGATCTTCCTTTTCTTGAATTACTATGATTCCCTAGGCTCATTCCTCTTTCCATTTTTCTTCCCTTGGTCTCTGCAGTCAAAGCATTATCTGATGTACCACCAAAGATTTTCCATCCCATTTCCCCGCTAAGGATGGCACCAGCAACATCATCAAACTTTAAAGTACGAGATCCAAAGACAGAGTTACTAATAGCCATAACTAATTCATTCCAACTTTTTGGAAATGAGCATAGAAACAACAGAGTCCTAACTTCATCATCAGAATTTAGCCCTACAAAACTTAACTAGCCGGTAACTGTGTTAAATTCATTTAAATGATCAACAACAGATCAACCTTTTGATATCTTCATATTAAATAGAGACTTCGTAAGAAATACCTTATGTGAGGCTGATGGTTTTCCATATATTTTTTTTAATGCCATCATTAAACCTTTTTTTGTTGATTCCTTTCAAATGTTGAATGCCACCAACACTGCCAAACACAGTTGTATTGGTTCTAGTTCCTTTCTGTCAAGAATCTCCCATTCTGTGTCTGTCATACACATCAACTTCTTTGTTTTTCCACTCAGTGGTAGGTACAAATATTTTTGATACATATAATCTTCCATATACATCTCCCACAACTGGTAGTTTTGGCTGTTAAATTTCTCGACTCTAAACCTACCATATTCTGCCATTACTCCCACTAGTACCAAGAACCCTTCTCTCTATGAGTTTATCAGCCAAATAGACTTTTGGCTCTTATACCAGTTATCAGAAATGAATTAATGGAGCAATTAAATACACAAAATATTGCAAAAACACAAATATAGAAACACATAAAACAAGAGAGAGACAGATATATGTGGTTCACCCAATTTGGGCTATGTCTACAGAGAAACAACCAGTCCTTCCTTTTATATTATCTAGCAAAATGAAGAGATACAACCTAAAACAAATATATTTTAATTTCCTCTTCACTCACACAAACTCCTCTCTCTCTCTCTCGCACTCAAAATAATCAAACACAACCATAATAAAATTCCCTCATATAAATTGATGGTTGCCTTCTAGAGTTAAAAAACCTCAATTAACATAACTTCTACGATCATATCATCTGCCTAATGAACAACTCGGATTGACTATGAAATTACAATATTTTATAAGGAAAAAAATAATCTTTTTTTAGCTTTGGGGGACTTCCCCCAAACCCTCACTGAGGGATCTCATAAAAGTCTTTATCGCCCCCCTTGGACCCCCCTGATGATGATTGAACAGGTGGTGTTTCCACCTTGTTAGGAATAGGGATCTAACGTGATTGAAAATGAAAACCTTTGAACAATCAAGAAGATAATCAGGCTCCACACCCAACACACATCTATTCACATGTCGTAGATTTGTACCATTATGGTTGTTTAGAATACCTTGGGTTAGGGACATCTCACTCTTATATGGCACCCTTCCCAAGTTGCATTGGAGTTATGTATCATTCAATAATTTTGAGGACTACTTTGGGGAACCTCTCGCTTTTATGTGTCCATGGTACTGTTGATGTATACTATGACATAGATCCACATTGTATTTTCTAGTGGCTATGATATTTTTGATTCATCATGTGGATTCACTATGTATTTTTTGTGGCCATGTACTAGCATTTGATGTCATGGATATGCAGGGTATAGTGGACGGCCATGTTTAGTTACCCTTTATGTCCAAACATTGGTATGCTCAACTTGAGGATGTTTTTAGTAGGGTTTAGACTTCAACATTTGAGATACTTCAATTTATCTTTGTAGTCATGGCACCTTCCTCCCATTTTGAGTTCTGAGTTTTGTTGTAATGCATTTTGGTCATCATTTTCTCCTCTGACCTCATGCATTAAGGGACATCTTTTATAACCCTTTTTTCCACTCTACTATAGTGAGAAAATGAAGTTCAAGTTACCTTAGTTTCTGGCCAAAATGCATCCCCGTTCACCCTTTCTTTTACTTATGTTGGTCTTCCATGTTAAAAGGGTGAAGTTACATAATTGTGTAATTTCTTACAATTATTTTCTCGCAATTTCACAATTATGAAATAATAATCACTTCATAATTGAGAAAATGGTTATAGAGCTTATCATTCCCAAGGAGATCAACTTGACCTACTTGTGTATAAGTTGGATAGGGGTCGGTTATTGTATGATTTTCCTAACTTATTAGACCCCTAGGTATCTAAATACATTCTCCCAAGGATAAAATCAACCTATATTATCTCACCCTACGAAGAGGAAAAGGGTTATATCATTTAGATCCATTTAGATCTAGTTATAGTCAGAGATCTAGTTTCCATATTATAGCATGAGAGATCTACCACATTAGGAGGAGGATACTAAGACTACAAATTGGAGAAGAATCTCATTTCCTGAAGGTATATTTTCCATGTATGTCTCATTTCATTTTTAATGCAAGCATATGAATTCCATTCCATACATTTGTTTTCTCTATAATGTTATGGTTATGATGTTGATGTTTTCATACTATTCATGCTAATTTTCCCTCTATGTAAGGCAAGTTTGCTTTGCTTGGATGTGTTTGTGTGTAGATTTATTGGATCAAGATTGCTAGGAGCATGATGTTCATGTTGAACTAGGTTCTCCACACATGACATTAAGTTCAACACCCATCACCATCCTATATAGATTTAGGTGTTTTTATTTGAATCATCTGTTTAAGATTCTATGCATGTATGTAATGGATTTTAATGGGTTTCATTGATTTGTTTTTAATGATATTTTTGCACTTGCAGAAACATTTGTATGGTGATCCTACAACAAGGCTTACAGAGATTAACTCATTGTATTTATGGAATTTAAACTATATTAGATACATGGATGAGGAAGATTCCCTTAAATATATTTTTAATATATTCTTCCTTAGAGGACGTTCGATCCTTTGTTGATGCTTGCTCTTTGTTACATTGTTGTATTCTTTCTGATGGAGCTTCTTGAGAACATCAACATAACTTACTGGAGTAGAAACACTTCCAATCTGGCATTCTCTATAACTTTCCTTTTGAATAATTCCAACATTAACTTCAAAATTTGTTCAAATTTAAGCTTTGGAGACTTGGAGCTTGAGTCTTCTTTGCAAGGATAATTACCTATATCACCAAGACCTATTTTATCACTTGGTGATCTCTAACAGCTAAGAATTCCATCTAATACTTGTGAGCTCTTCAATTTCTTATTGAAATTGTCCACTTCACCCCTCAATGAACCAACTTCTTCTTCAAGCTCCTCAAGCTCCTCATATTCTTCTTCTTTCTTCATCATTTGGATCTTCATTACATCTTTTGTTCTTTTTGCTTCTTCATATTGGGATTTGAAGGAGATGATTTCTTCACTTCAGAGTCTTGCAAATTTTATTTTAGTTGATTCACCTACACATCCCCATTATGTTTATATTATTTTGAATTATGTTTCAAGCATGGAAACATCATGATCCCTACTTTCCAATAGATCCCTTTGTTCTTTGTCAAAAAATGTGAGATTCCCCAGCTCTTGTACAGTAGTAAGTTCATCTTGAAAGATTTCAAATCCAATGGATGAACCATTAATTCTTATTCAACTGATTGAGACATCAAACTCATAATTGGTCCATATTCAGAATCAATAAGTATAATTCTCATTGCATGTGAAAATTTCTAACCTGAAATTCTACTACAACAACTGATTTATTTCACCTACTTATTTTTCACAATAAGTTATTTACGAAACCCCTTCAACAAATATTAAAATAAATTCTACTACATTTATCACATAATTACATAGAAAAAATACATACACAACAACTAATCACATCAAGATAGTTTTTTTTGAACAATTGTCCCCAAAAAAACCCAATGTGGGAAAACTAGTGCAGCAGATGAGGTTTTTATTTATATTCAGCAACAAACACTTTTAAAATGAATGATTTTACAAAGAAACTTAGAGAAAACACCTAAGACTTTCCCTTGGAAAATTTATGACACCTTGGAGACCCTTCTCCCACTTCTATGTCACTTCTGCGTTACTCTACGTGGCTCTGCGTCAGCATGCGTAAGGGTTGCATCTCCCCTGGATTGTTTCTCCCTCTGCGCTATCTCCCAATGTCCCTGCATCACCTCCTCTTCAATCAGTGACTTCTATCAATACCCTCCTCTTCCTCCACCCTGTAAGTCTCCCTTTAAAATCAAACTCCTTCTCTTTGAGAATCAATTTTCCTTGAGATACTGAGTATCTGTTGGTGTATCTCCAAATGATCCTCAAGTCTTCTCTTACACTTTTCCTGTTGATGAATCAAAAACCGAGATTAAGTATTTAATAAATGACTAAGATTAAAATAGACTTGTTCCTCATCTCTTAGAATCTTCTCACCCTTATCTTTATTAATACCCATTAATATTTTTATTTTCCTAAGTTTAGACTTAGGAACCCATTAAAAATATTAATTATTTTAATAACTCCTCATCCAGGTGGAATTTCTCAAAACGATTTTTGGGTCTTGGACATCTCATGTGCCTTAGCCTTTACACAAAATTTCAATGCTAGGGAACATCCAATGCTACCCAAAATCAACACTCCCTCTTAGCGAGGAATGTTCTCTAACAATGCTTCACCATATAAGCATCACACTAATCCTCCGCAACAGTCCTCTGTGATAATACTTGGCATGCTTCCTCGCATCCACTGCACTAATGCTTCTTATATTACTACAGATGACACTGCCACTTCCACTGCTACATCTGTACTCAGCTTCCTCTCAACATGTTGCATTAAGCTGCCTATAGCATTGTTACTACTAACTGTTGCACTGCAACTCCCGATACCTTCCATTTCCGCTACCGAAATGGATTCTTCACCATCCCCACCTTTACCTAAAATAAACAAACTTTTTTCTTCCTAGAGCCTTGGTGAGGATGTATACATCTATTCTCATGTAGGAGTGTACCTCAATTTTATGGCCCCTAGTTGGACATAGTCTCTGACAAAGTGAAACCTGATATCAATGTGCTTTGACCGATCATGAAATACTGGATTTTTAGAGAGCTTGATGCAACCATGATTATCACACAAAATACTAGTCATTTCCATCCTTCTCCTAAATAAATTCACAAGAAATTTCCTAAGCCATATGGCTTCGCATGAAGTTGTGCTAGTTTCCATATATTCTTCTTCAGTTGAGCTCAAAGCCATGGATTTTTATTTTCTACTGCACTAGGAGGTCATTCCTGATCCAATGTTGAAATAGTACCTAGTTTTACTTTTCTGATAAACTGAACTTCCAACCCAATCTACGACAGTGAACCCATCAGCCTGATGTCATTGCCTTGGGTGTACAATAGTCCATGATCGACCTTGTATATACCTGAGAACATGTTTGGTTGCTACCTAATGTGCCCTCTTAGGTTCTACCATGAACTAACTAAGGGTGTTGAAAGCATAACAAATGTCTACCCTGGTATTGACTAGATACATGAGGGGCCTTATAAGTTGCTTGTACAAGGTGGGATCAACGTCTTTATCTTTGAATGCATCAATATTCTTCCCATTGGTGATCATTGGAGTAGCCATGGGTCTGCAGTCCTACATTCTGAATCTCTTCAAGATCTTTGTAGCATATCTCCATTGTCCAAGGAACATCTCACCCTTCTACTGCCAAACTTCCATGATCTGAAATTGATCTAAGACAAACATTTAAGGTATTACAGACTCATGTGCATGGATGTGCCTATGTTACTTTATGCAACAGATCGATAAGATTGTGAAATACATAGACACTTAAGTAGTTAGAGAAACATAATAGGCAAAACATATAAACACAATAAGTTTAATAAGGAGTTCACCCAATACTCTTGGGCTATGTCTCCTGGTCCAACCTTCAGTGGTGGCCTCTCTATTATGTTTTCAAAAGCAGAGTTTTTACATCAGTGAGCTCAATTTAAGTCTCACACAGTAGATAGAATTCAATAGGACTATACTTGGATCCCCCAAGTCTTTGGAGTACACAGACTCTCCTTACGGAAACTCAGCCTCTATTGGTCACCATAGTGTGAGACCAATCTGAGACTCACACAAAATAGGTATATACAAAGGAGTTCGATTGAACCTCTCAAGCCTTCTTTGGAGCACACAGATTATCTAACTCTCTTTGTCTCTATCTAGCTCGATACTCCCTTTTCTTCTATAGGTCAAATCGGCTTCTCGTCTCTGCTCTCACTTGCTAACTCGCTTCTAACTTACTTGCTAACTACCTTATTCTTTCTTTGTCAACTCATGGCTTTAAAGCCAAACTGCTTTCTGACTGTTCGTTTCCGCTTCCCGACTTTCTAGTTTTCCTACCTCTGTCCGTTTGAATTCCTCTGTTCTGCATCATCATCACTGTATAATGCCTCGCAGGGAAGTAGCCACTTGTTTCATAATGAACTAAGTGTCAGTTCTCTCAAACATGTTTGAATGGTCATTATTTATGTTTGGCCCAAGAGTGCCCACGAAACCAAATCTTCTGCCAATGCATCGTCCACGTCGAACTTCAAATCTTATAAAGTCTTCCTATTTATCCTATCGAATCCGGTCATCCATCGGATTGCATCTCTGCCATCGATCTGGAGCCTCCAAATCCTACTGTCATTATTCATATCGGGCAGGTAAGTAACATGACCTTTAGCTGTTCGATGTGAGTGGTTTTCTCTCTCTTCCACCGAACGCATATCATTCACTATGTGGCATCGGGTGAGACTTGGTTGAAACCACTTACCGCCTCGAAGCCCTTCTGATATCCTATCGATATTGTGGGACCCTACCTCTCATGGAATCAATGTGATATCTGTTATGTTTTATAACTTTTCGAGTCTGGGTCGCTCAGGACTTTTCCTTCTTTGAGGGGTTTGCCTGGCGATATGCTATTAGTGACTTCAGAAACCACCCCTGTTTCTCAAAAAGACCTTCTGTTTTTCCAATTCGTGACAACGCATGTTACCATGGGCCAACATTCTGTGTGCTTGATCGAGGGTCCTTGTTTCTCCATGTTGTTCACAAATTACAACTATTTCGAGGATATTTTTGTTAAGCTCATTCTTTATAAGACTTTGAAACTTTGGCATGAATTTTACAGATTTTATGAAAACTTAGAGAGTGTTTTAGGATTTGATTTGGATCATGGCCTTCCCATTGAAAAAGATTTTGGACCACCAAAAATTGGTTTTTAAGCATTAATTAAATGAGGATATAGTTTCCTTTCCTGCTCAATTTCTATCCATCTTGCATTGCTTGGTTTCAAACGTTTGAGTCCAATCCTGAGGTACTCAACATCCCCTCTACGAGTAGTTCTCACTTGTCCAAAACCGTTCTTCCTGCAACTCATTGAGATATTCAGGAAACAGATCATCAATAGAAGGCAATTGACTCTACTCTTCAGGATCTTCAACCAATAAAGGTTCAAACAGTCTCAAGCTTTCTGCATTAACTACTAAATAGATGTGCATGTAAGCTGGAAAATCAAGGCGAAAAGCATTCTCACCGATTTTCTCAAGTATCTTGAAAGGTCCATACCTTATTGGCTTCAGCTTCTTACCTTCACCTTGTATTCTGTCTTTGGTGATATACAACCAGACTTGATCACCAACTTGGAAACTATGCCTAGTCTAATGCTTATCATGCCTTTCCTTGTACTTGGCTTGGCTCTTTTCCAGCTATTCCCATACTGCCTAGTGAATATCTTAGATTTGTTCAATGAACTTGGTTGCCTTGTCCACATCACTATGTCCATCAACTACTATGTCTTTACCAAAGACAAAATACAAGGGAGACCTTGGTATGAAACCAAAACTGGCCTCAAAAGGAGATCTTTGTGTAGAGGAATGTTTAGCTCGGTTGTAAGCATGCTACACATAACATAAATGTTCATCCCAAAGCTTGGGATGCTTGCTGCAATAGCCTCTGAGCAACTGGATCATTGTCCTATTGACCACTTCTATTTGGCCATCTGTTTGCGGATGAAAAGTTGTGCTCTTCTTCAGTCTGGTGTCCATCAATTCCCACAGACTCGACCAAAATTTCCCAACAAATTGGGTATCTCGATTGGATACAAGGAAAGTCGGTAATCCAAAATGAACCCATACATGCTGAAATAACAACTTTGTTGTTTGTTTAGCTGTAATCTATTTGTTACAAGGTATTAAAATACACATTTTGTTGAACCTATCCACAATAACGTATAAATAGTCATGACCTTTTCTAGATTTAGGCAGTCCCCCAACAAAGTCCATGGAAATACTTTCCCAAGGATGAGAAGGAACTGGTAATGGAGTGTACAAGCCTAGTTTTCTATGTTGCTTGCTTTTTAGCACACATAGTACACCCTCTTACATATCTAGGAACTCTGTCTCATTCATTTTTGGCCAATAACAAAATCTTTGCAGCTGTGCAACCGTTTTACTTACACCAAAGTGACCTGATATTAGAGAAGTGTGTGCTTCTCAAATTATCTTTACTCTTTCTGTTTGAGGAATGCATCACTTTCCCGAATGATACAAGAGTTGGTCCTTAACATGATAATCCAATTCTTCTACTTGTTTGCCATTACTTAAAGTTGTGTATACATATTTAAAATCTATATCTTGAGCATATTGTTTAATGTAGCTATCATGCAATACTGAATTATGCTTAAGGATATTAGATGCATTTATGATTGGTCGGGACAACATATCTGCAACTTTATTGTGTGTGCCCTTTTTATATCTAATGACAAGATGAAACTGTTGTAGAAAACCCATCCACCTATAGTGTCTTGATTGCTGAAACTTAGTTTGTGAGTGTAAATATTGAAGTGGTTGATGATCAGTATGTATAACTATCTCTTTGCCCATTAGATAATGTTTCCACTTTTTCACACTCTATACTAATGATACAATTCTTTGTCATATGTGGGATTATTAACTACTACAGAATTAAATGTATTGGAATGATAACATATGGGTTTACTGTGTTGCATCAACACTGCTCCCATGGCATAGTCACTAGCATCTATTTCAATCTCAAAGGGTCTTTGAAGATTGAGCAGTACTAGTACTAGTGATGTACTAATATTTTCTTTTAAGGTGTCGAAGGCTTTCTGCTGTTTGCCTCCCCACTGAAACACCTTGTTCAATCTTGTTAAAGCATGTAAGAGAGCTGCAATCAAGGAAAAGTTAGAAATAAACTTTCTCCAATGCTGTGATGCCCCTAGGAAGCTTCTAACTTTCGTATCAGATTTGAGTTTAGGCCAGTTTACAATGAATGCAACCTTAGAGGGATCTATCTTCAATTCACCACCCCCTACAATATGACCCAAATATTCAAAGATGTTCTGACAAATTAACATTTTGATAGTTTAACATAAATATTTTCTTTTTTCAAAACATCTAGAGTCTGCTTGACATGCTTCAAATGTTATTCCCATGTTTTACTAAATATAAGAATGTCATCTAAATATACAATGAAAAAATCATCAATAAAAGGTTTGAGTACATCATTCATTACTCTCATGAAAGTAGCAGGAGCATTAGTTAAGCCAAAAGGCATAACCAACCACTTATACAATCCCTGCTTTGTTTTGAAAGCAGTCTTCCATGCATCTTTCTCTACAACTCTGACCTAATGGTAGCCACTATGCAAGTCCAACTTGGAAAAATAAATAGCTTCTTTCAACTGATCTAATAGATCATCTATGCGAGGAAGGGGATAATGATTTTTTATCTTTATCTTATTCAATGCTCAGTAATCAATGCACATTCTCCATGAGCCATCTTTCTTTCTTACCAAGACAATTGGAGACCCACAAGGTGATGTGCTAGGTCTTATGAACCCTTTCTCGAGAAGCTCCTATACCTGCTTCTTGATTTCTGCATTCTCTAAAACAAACAACCTGTACATTCCGATGTTAGGCAATGGAGCATCTTGCTGCAAATTAATATCATGTACTATTTCCTTTTAGGGTGGTAGACTTTTAGGTTCTTGAAATAGTATATCATATTCTGAAACAACTTTTTCTAAATCAGCTTGTTGTTTAGCACAACCCCCAAATATACCGGCCTTATCAGGGTTCTTTTCCTTTACAACCATCAGTAAAAATTGTTTGCATGAATTTACAATTATTTTCATCTGCCCTGAGTTTATGAGAGTATAAGTATTCTTGAGTTAATGAGCTCTTACAATATATTCATTTCCATCTTTAATGAGTTGATACTTGTTTTCAACTCTATAGAAAATAGCTTTCCTATCATACAAGTAAGGACTTCCTAAAACAATTCCACATATATCCAAAAGAACTATATCTAACTCAACCTCATCTACAAATGTTGACCCAAAAGAAAACTTAAGTTTGCATTGTCTAGTCACTTGTAGCTTTGCTTTATCGCATAACCAACCTAATGGATATGGCTTTTTGTGAGGTGTGGTTAGTAATCCCAGTTTCTTTACAATTGCTTCAGAAATTAAATTTACTTGTGAGTCACTATCAAACAAAGTATCAATATTTTGATGCTTGGAAATAACTCGAATATGAAAAATATCATGTCTTTTCCTCTCATTTTCTTCATTGTCAGTAGATTGTGCAGAATTACTAGTAGATGCTTCAGAATTTTTACCTTTTATACCTATGGTTGCGATCGTTGTTTCATCCCCTAAGTCTGACCCCAAATCCTTCTGAAGAGTTGCATCAGTCTTCTTCTTTTTGCCATCATACTTCTTGGGTTTCAGCTCTAGATGAGGAATCCAACAGTGTTCGTCATCATGCCCATCCTTCTTGCAATGATTGCATGAAGGCTTGGTCTTCTGTACAGCATTTGCCTTCCTCTCTTTCCATTTTTGTTTTCTCTTTTCCTTGCTTTTGCTTGCAATGGGTTTTGATGATCCCCCAACTTCTGGGTTCACATTCTTGCCTCTAGCCTCTAGATGTGTAACTTGAACAGATACCTCATCTATGATAGTGGGGTTAAACATGAGAAGGGTATGTCTTAAATAACTATGTAGACCACCTATATACTTTAGAAAAGTTCCAGGTGAGTCTACATAAATGCCTAGAATCAAAGATCTTTTCATAAATTATTGGGTGTAACTTTGTACCCTTTTCCCTTTCAATTGGCAAAGAGTTTGCCAACTCATCATAGCTTGCTGCATATAAGCTAGTGGATAGAATTGTTTTTTAATTGCAGAAACAAATTCATTCCAAGTAGAAAGAATTTTACCATGTTTCTTCAAATCAGCTTGTGTATTTCCTTCCCACCATACCAAGGTGGTGCCTCCAAGGCATAGGCTAGCCAGCTAAATCTTTCTCCTTTCTGAATCAATGTTTTGCACTCTGCAATATACATCAATTTGTCTAATCTAGTTATCTAGCTTTTCTGCATTCAATTCTCCATCATAAACTAGAAAATCAAACTTCACATCTAATTTAATCAAAGAATATTTCTTCTTTTTCTTTTCAGGGCTTTCTTTGTGTGTAGAAGATGATGATGGAGGTGATGATGGGGGAGATGGTGGAGAGCGCTTCTCTTCTTTTCCTTTGCCTTCTGGGTGGGCAACTAGAAGAGGTTCTTCTACTCCTTTATCTTGTTTGGAGGTTGATCACTCTTCACCTCTACCTTTCGTAAATTCCCTATACATTTCTTCTACCATGGCTCTCATGATCATGAAACTGTCCATGAACTGGGAGTCTGATTCCAAGGGAATTGCTTTTGACATTTTCCTCGTATGATAGACTCTTTTGATTTCTGGGTTAGCTTTGAGCAACTCTCCTTCTCCTAATTTAAGCTTTTATCTAGTTATCATTCAACAAAAGAATACAACACAAGCTTGTGTAACCTTAGTAACCTAGAGCTCTGATACCACTTGATCTGAAATTGATCTAAGACAAACAATCAAGGTATTACAGACTCATGTGCATGGATGTGCCTATGTTAATTTATGCAACGGATCGATAAGATTGTGAAATACATAGACACTAAAGCAACTAGAGAAACATAACAGGCAAAACATATAAACACAACAAGTTTAATAATGATTTCACCCAATACTCCTGGTCTAGTATTCAGTGGTGGCCTCTCTATTATGTTTTCAAAAGCAAATTTTTTACGTTAGTGAGCTCAATTTGAGTCTCACATAGCAGATACAATTCAGTAGGACTATACTTGGATCCCCCAAGTCTCTGGAGTACATAGACTCTCCTTATTGAAACTCGACCTCTATTGGTCACCGTAGTGTGAGACCAATCTAAGACTCAGACATGATAGGTATATACATAGGAGTTCGCTTGAACCTCTCAAGCCTTCTCTGGAGCACACAGACTCTCTAACTCTCTCTGTCTCTATCTGGCTCGATACTGCCTTTGCTTCTGTAGGTCATCTCAGCTTCTTATCTCTGCTCTCACTTGCTAACTCACTTCTAACTTACTTGCTCACTGCCTCCTTTCTTTCTCAGCTTGTGGCTTTAAAGCCAATCTTCTTTTTGACTGTTCATTTCTGCTTCCTGGATTTCTGGTTTTCTTGCCTCTGTCCATTTGAATTCCTTTGTTCTGTGTCATCATCACTGTATAACACCTCACAGGAAAGTGGCCACTTGTTTCATAACAAACTAAGCGTCATTTCTCTCAAACATGTTTGAACAGTCGTTATTTCTATTTGTACCAGGAGTGCCTGTGAAACTGAATCTTTTGCCAATGCATCGTCCACGTTGGACTTCAAATATTATACAACTATGCCTATTTATCCCGTCGAATCCGATCATCCATCGGATTATGTCTCCACTATCGATCTAGAGCCTCCAGATCCTACGGTCATCATTCATATTGGGTGGGTAAGTAACATGACGTTTACCCATCTAATGTGAGTGGTTTTCTCTCTCTTCCACCGAACGCGTGTCACTTGTTGTGTGGCATCGCGCAAGACTTGGTTGAAACCACTAACCGCCTCGAAGCCCTTCCAATATCCTGTCGGTTTTTTGGGACCCTGCCTTTGACGAAATCGGCGCGATATCCGTTATTTTTTATAACTTTTCAGGTCTGGGTCACTTGGGGCTTCTCCTTGTTTGAGGGGTTTGCCCGACGATATGCAATTAGCTACTTGTCGCTAATCGCATATCATAAACCACTCTCATTTCTCAAAAAGACCTCCCGTTTTGCCAATTCATGACAACGCGTGTTACCATGAGCCAATGGTCAGTGCGCTTGACTGAGGGTCCTTATTGCTCCGCACTGTTCACAAATTACAACTGTTGCGAGGATATTTCTGATAAGCTTGTTCTTTATAATACTTTGAAACTTTGGCATGAATTTTAGAGAGTTTATGAAAACTTAGAGAGTGTTTTAGGATCTGATTTGGATCATTCCAACCCCAGGAAATAATGCAACTATCCCGAATCCTTCATGTCGAATTATGTGGCTAGGTTCTTCTTGTACTTTTTGATGAGCCTGGATGATCCTGTCAGGAAAATATAATCCACATATAATACCAGGATTAGAGGCTCATTCTCTACCAAAAGGTACTAGATATTAGGATCTGTGTCACTCTTGACGAACCCCATTTTCGGCAAGTAGCCATCAATTCGACTATACCATGCTCTAGCTACCTGTTTAAGCCCATACAACACTTTCTTTAATCTGCATACATGAGATTTCTTCTCATGTGTCTCAAAACCATCTGGTTATTCAATGTATACTTCCTCTTCTATCACCCCATTCAAGAATGTCATCTTGACATCCATCTAGTGAATCTCCCACCCCATCTGTGCTACAATCGATATCACGGTTCTAATAGAAGTATACCTAGCTACTGGGGCAAAGATTTCTTCATAGTCTATCCCTTCCTTCTAAGAATACCCCTTAGCCACAAACCTGGCTTTGTATTTCTCCACACTATTGTTTGCAGCATATTTGACTTTGTAGATCCATCTGGAACCTACCACTGACCTATCCTAAGGCCTAGGTACCACTTCCCAGACATCATTGGCCATTATATAATGGTATTCCTCCATGATATCATCTACCCATAATTGATGTTGAACAACCTCTTGAAAACTAGAAGGTTCCCCAACCTGAGCTACTATGGCCTAGTATCTGTCTGGCTCTCTACGCTCTCTTTTATCATTCTTGGGTGCACCAATGAATTCCTCTGCATCCCGTAGAATCTTTCAGAGTTCCCAACTCGTTATTCCATTGGTAGTGGGTACATCTATAATCTCTTCCTCTTCCAATGATTCCTCCTATTATGAGGCTTTGCCTCTAGGAGAATTTATGGTACTAGTTTTTGTTGGTCGAAGTGGTTCGACCAACGGATCATCTTTTAACTGCCCCTTGGAAGGCATTTCTCAGGATTTCCTTAAATCTCTTTCCTCCATGAACTTTACATCCCACCATACTGCCACCTTCCTACTTCCTAGAAGATAGACTCTATATGCCTTAACATTCTCTCTATATCCCACAAGATATCCTTTCTCAGCGATTGATCCAATTTCTTTCTCTTTTCTTCGAGTATACGATAATACGCCAAACTCCCAAATATCCTGAAATGATTGACTTCAGGTGTCTTCCCTGTGAAGACCCTTTCTGGATTGATTTTTCCCAATTCCCTGTGTGGAGTCCTGTTATGGACATAAAATTTCATTTTGCATGCTTCTACCCACATGAATTTGAGCATATCCTGATCATACAACATTGCCCTAGCTGCTTCCACAATAGTCTTATTTTTCCTTTCTTATACTCCATTTTGCTATGGATTGTAGGGAGTTATCCACTCTCTTTTTATTCCTTCCCTAGCACAAAAATCAGTGAAGTCCTTGTCAACATACTCTCCACCATTGTCTAAGCACAACACTTTTATCTTCTTTCCTATTAGATTCTCCACCAGAGCCTTGAAATCTTTGAATCGACCCAAAACCTCATCCTTGGTTTTCGAAAAGTAGATCCAAGTCTTCTTGGAATGGTCATCAATGTAGGTGATGAAGTATTTGGAACCACTAAGAGAATTTTTGGACATCGGTCCACAAATGTCTGAGTGTATCAATGCTAGAACACTCTTAGCTCTATTGTTATTTCTAGAAAACACTACTTGCCTAGAGCGCACCCTCTACATACATCATCTCGTTCGGTACTTATTTCTGGAACTCCTGAAACTGTTTTTCTAAGAATTCTCATATCCCCATGGTGTAAGTGTCCCATCCTCCTGTTCCATAGTTCATTCAAATCTTTATCTCCATTGTTTCCTATCAGTACCATTAGAGATTCTAGTTGTAATATATACAACCTATTACTTTTGATTCTAATCTGGGCCTTCCTTTTCCAACTCTGGCATTTGACATATGCTTTCTCCTTAAGGAAGAAAACATCATAGCCCTTGTTTTGAAATTGAGATACAGAGAGTAAGTTCATCCCCAATCCTGGCACATGCAGCACATTGGTTGCTCAAAGTTGCTCTCCTACTTCGGTTTGAAAGACTGCAATATCTCTTCCTACGGGGGTACACTTTGCTTTATTCCCCATGGTGATCTACAAATTCATCCATTCTTCCTGATAATCTGAAAAAAAATTCTCAAATTCCTATCATATGCCATTAAGCTCCACTATCTATATAGCAAACCTTAGAGGAGGTAGAGCTCGCTAGGCAAGAAACTTCTTCTTCCTGTCTGGAAGCTAACATAGAATAATCACAATCCATGTCCCTTGTGCTTTCTTCTGGAAATATGTGTGAGTCCCTTTGAGTTGACACCTCTGCATCATGCTCTTGACTCATGGCTAATTCTTCTCTCTTGTTTCTGAATCTCTTCTCTATTACCATGTGAAAATTTATAACCTGGAATTCTACTGCAATAATTGATTTATTTCACCTACTTATTTTTCACAATATGTTATTTACGAAATCCCTTCAGCACATATTAAAATAAATTCTACTCTAGTTATCACATAATTACACAGAAAAAATAGATACACAAGAACAAATCACATCAACATAGTTGTTTTTGGACAATTGTCCCCAGAAAACCCCAATGTGGGAAAACCAGTGTAGCAGATGATGGTTTTATTAATCTTCACCAACAATCGCTTTTACAAGGAATGATTTTATAGTGAAATGGAGAGAAAACACCTGAGACTTTCCCTTGGAAACTTTCTAACACCTTGGAGACCCTTCTCCCACTTCTGCGTCACTTTTGCATCACTATGCATGGCTCTGCGTCCCTCTGCGTCAACCCACATGAGGGTTGTGTCTCCCTTAGACTACGTCTCCCTCTACGTTATCTCTTAATGTCCCTGCATCACCTCCTCCTTAGTCACTAACTGTTATTGATACCCTCCTCTTCCTCCACCCTGCAACTCTCCCTTTGAAATCGATCTCCTTCTCTTTAAGAATTGATTTTCCTTGAGATACTAAGTATCGGCCGGTGTATCTCCAAATGATCCTCAAGTATTCTCTTATGCTTTTCCTGTTGATGAATCAATGGCCGATATTAAGTCTTTAATCAATGGGTAAGATTAAATCAGACTTGACTCTCATCTCTTAGAAGCTTCTCACCCTTACCTTTATTAATACCCATTAATATATTTATTTCCTAAGTTTAGACTTAGGAAGCCATTAAAAGTATTAATTATTTTAATTACTCTTCATCCGGGTGGAATTTCTTAAAACTATTTCTGGGTCTTGGAGGTTTCATGTGCCTTAGCCTCTCCACCAAATTTCAAGTCTATATCACATCCAATGTTACCAAAAATCAACATTTCAACCCTTTTCCCTTCATCATTTAGATTGTTGAATTATTCTAGCATAGTTTTTAATGAAATAATGTCAACTTCTAGTGCTTCACAATGATCTTTTGTTTCTTTTAGTTGGGTTTTCCTTACTTCAACTAATACTCTTTATTCTTCTAGTTTTTCCTTCAAAGTAGCAATATCATTGTATTTCTCCTTCAAGAGTTCACCTTTTCCTTTATAATCTTCGAGATGATCTTTTGATTGAACAACCTTTCTTCTTGAATCTTTTAATTCCTTTAAGGAACACTTGAGTTCTCCTTCATAATCCAATTCTGCCTCTATTACTACCTTTGGTCGATTAACCTCAATTATATGAGAGACATCATATTCATTATTTTTAATAGGACATGGACACATATATGTATAATATAATGACCTTCATTTCCACAATTGAAACAATATACAATACATTTTTCCTCTTTCTAAATGTCCATGATCATGATTTCTTCTTTAGGATCTAATGTATCACTCACATAATTATATCCCTTTCTTTTTGGAGACAAATTTTTCTTACACTTGGTCGTAGCTCCTTTGATCTACCTTCCAATGGTTAACTGTTCCTGGAGGCACCCATTCCCATTTTTTAGACCAAATATGACACTGATAAGGGGTGTGAATCAATAAAATGGAAAACTTGTCATTTCAAAGAATTTCATCAATAAATACTCATGTAGTAGTGTACAATAAAATTTAAGCATCATAAAAATAAATTAAACCATGCATCAAGAATCCATGATCACAATAGGTCACAATCTTTTATGTAGAAACCCTTGAGGGGGAAAACCAAAAATACTTTTTCTTCTTATTCTTCAATTCATTTACATAGATTTGTAGGCACCAAACTACTGGAGGAACTCATCCCCAATAAGTGTAGGAAAGTACTTGTAATAGGCTACATCCTAATTGAGGCACGAACATAAAAATTTGGCAAGCACCCACTTGCAATAGGCTACAACATAATTGAGGCACCAACGTCGAAAATGTGAAAGCACCCACTTGAAACATGCTACAACCTAATTGAGGCAAAAACCTAAGAGATGTGCAAGCTTTGACTTGTTGTAGGCTTCAACTTGATTAAGGCACCAACATCAGTGGAGGCACTCACCTCCTTCAACTTCATGTGGAACACTTTTCACAATATTTCAAACTTGATCCACATGCTCTTCAAACAAAAAGGTCTTTAAAACTGATCATTCTACTATTGTAACAATGTTGTCATCAACCTATCATATATTTTTCATCAATATGTAACCAATTCTATCACATATTGTTAGAGCTTGTTCATCAATCTTATCACTTAAGACTCTTCCCCAAACCTATTTTGGTCATATACGCAACACTTGTTGCAACCTTCTCATGAGCCCCAAAAACAAATTAAACACATTCTAGGCATAAAAAAATATATCATTAAGGTTTTTCATGTCTTCAGAAATGTTTACAAGTAAATCTTGGTCATCGTGCCTCTTACGGAATAAAATTTGGATTTGAAATGAGCCCATAAACCCCCAAAGACCATATAAAATATTATCCATTGAACAAAACAACCCTTTTAGAACGTGTTCTAAAAAATATTATTTCTCGAGAAATTTTTCTACAAAATGTAATCTTCTGACCTCTTAACTATTTGAAAAAATGTCCTTTTGCAGGGAAAAAATCTGACCTGATGAGTGACAAGTTTCGAACCCCCGATCTCGGCTACATAATACAAGTCTAAGACCAACTATACTAATCACTATTTCTTGTAATTTCATCCATATAAATTAATCATATAAATGATGATACTCAAGATGGATGGGTGCAATATTTGATCCTAAGACCAATCAACATATCCAAATTCCACATTTCTTTAATGATAAACTAACCAAGGTTTTAGATCGACATACCTCGTTAGGTTTTATAATTGGTAAAGAATCCTACGAAGAATGATGTGTTTGAAGGAACTATGCAATCAAAAAATTTTGTAGGATATGTTGCATATAAACCAATTCCATCACTCCTTGTCTCATAACAATGAAACAAATCCACCTAACGAACTTGGAAACTACTATGCAAACCACAAAACCCTTAAGCAGTTAGGCTAACCTTAGACCTCAGATTTTGTATTTTCGTTGTTCAAATATTTTTTTACTGGAATCACAATTGTATGTATATATATGTAGTTATGTGGTCCTCGTGTGTATGGGGTCCAACTTGGGGCCATTGATCATGTAAGCACCTCTCAGAGTTTTGATTCATATGACCATACTTTTCCTCCATGTGACCATATCATGACCCAAAGATAATAAACCTTATATATTTCACCACATCACCATGCCATGTGATAAGGTTCCCATGGGTCCATGGTCATCTGCATGCTGACATCATCATGTCACTTGGTGATCCCTAACTAGTGCCACGTGTGTTGGGCATGGAATCCCCCCAAGGCATGTTTTGGCGCTTAAAGCCCAAGTTTTGACCGAATTTTGTTGTAAAGCTCCATGAATTGCGGGCGCAGGGTGCGAAAGTATGATAGAGTCATAGGGTTTTCCACCCTTGTTTTGTAATGTAATGTGAGCTGGATAGACCAACCCATGGTCTGCAGACCATGGGATTGTATAAATAGAGCGAGGCTCTAAGTGTGAAGAGGAGAGAGACAATAGAAATAGAATAGAAGCATGAGAAGTATGAGTAATTGAGTTGCATTGTGAACTATGCCTTTGGATCGTAGAGTAAGAGAAGGCTTTGTAGTGGAGTGCACAGAGGCCTAGTAGTCCACAGCTAAGTGCACGGACCCCTGTAGCTGAGTGCACAGGGCGAATCGGGTCTATAACCATGGAAAGAATCAATAAAGAGAAGTTTGGTTATAATTTTGTGTATCTGTTCTTGGGCTAATCCATGGTTGATACCATTTTCAAATATACTATTTATTTACTATGTGCACCTGTATGAATGTTTTATGTTGTTAAGTATAACTTAAAGCACTCCAGTAGGCAAAGATAATTAACTAACATTGAAATATAAGAAAGGTCTTGGGTAATAACATAGAGCACAACGCTTAGCTCCTGGGTAGGGCTGCGCGAAGGCAGTCTATCAGGCCATCAGGAACGGGAAAGTGCGCAAAGGAACCTGCATGCAGGGACAAACCATGGACCAGTCGAACCCATCAGACATCTCCAGGGTGCGGAAACCTGGTTCTAGCACCCTCCCATACTACTTCGAGTGAGACCTTAGTCTACGATCCGCGGACTGTTGCCGAAAGAATCAATAGTACCGGGATTTGTTTGGATAATTAACTATGAACCTAGGTCAGGCCCCAACAAGCCAACAAATGGTTCTGTTGCCGATACCGGGATCTGCATAGAGATTTCTGATGTTGTATCACTAGAATCTGACAAAGAGAGGAATTGAAGAGTGGTTGGATAGAAAGATTCATGATTTTGCAGTGCAAGAAAATAGGAATCTGTGACTGTCAAAGGAAGAGTGGTTAGATTTATACTTATATACAGAAATTCACGAAATTTTATTTGCATCCTTCCCCACTGAGTTGTACGAGTGGATCGTGAGGCTAGCAAATAGCCAAGGAAGGTGTAAATTTGACAAACCTATCATGTGAACTCCAAAATTGGGGCGCAGACTGGAAGATTGGAAGATAAGGTCGTGCGCATTGTCGATCACTGGCTGGATCGAATCATCAAAAGATTCATCACTGAATTTGCCGTAGATACTTTGGTCAGCTATACTGAGGCAAAATGGCACTTCCTCAAGGGACTGTGAGGGAAGTATGTTAAATCTTTGAACACTTGGATTAAAATACTACTGTGCGAAAAGAGGGTTAGGTGAATAAATTGATGTTTGGGGCTACGTGGAGTGGGAGGATCTACAGAAACAAAGGTAGCATAGAACTAGAAACTAACCCCTTGATTTCATCTCCACGTAGAGGTGAAGAAGAGCTCATGAAGGTTTCAACAAGAAGTGCGATCAATCTGATAAAGCAGACAATTCCACGCATACCACCCCCACCCACACCACCACCAGCTTCACCATCTTCACCCCTGACTTTGCCCATACCACCTCTACCACCACCGCGAAGTAGTATTGCCAACACGATAAAGCTACCAGTGTTCAAGGGAGTAGGGAATGAAGATCCAGAACAATTTTGGTTCATGATAAAAGTTGTATGGGAAGCACAAGGTGTCATGGACGACAATATAAAGAAGGCAACATTAGTCAGCGCTTTGCAAGATCACGCACTGACCTGTTACATTAATCATTCCAATGACAATATGAATGTGGGGATAGAGGATATCCAAGCTGCACTAAACAAGGAATTTAGTAGACCAAAATCAAAGGCACAACCGATCATTAGATTCAAGTAAATCACAACGCTACCAGGAAAAACCCCATGGGAGCTGGATCAAAGACTGAAGTGCACAATTCGTGAAGTGAACATGACCCTAACATATGGGCAACACCGCAAATGGTTTGTAGCCTCATTAACACTGCATCTACAGAACGCGTTGTCGCAACAAAGGCTAACCACTCAGGCTGAAGCTTTGGAGGTCGTGAGGAGATTGCACGAGACTCTGATACAGGATCATAACTTGGGAGTCTAGCAAATTCACGCATAGTTGAAGAGCTTGTGCCTTGAGATGCAAAGTTTGAAACAAGATAGGATGGCTCATCTAGAAGTGTGTGACGAGGTATGGTGAGTAAAGTGCAAGGGCTAGGGACATGACAAGGACCACTGCTCGGTGTTCCTAAATTACCTCGCAAGAGGAGGACCAATTCCATTGAGACTGGAGGCACAAGTAGGACCAAGCGTGGTGCTTGCATTATGGTGCATGATTTTTCAGATAAGAGGTAAGCATGCTACAGATAACTACAATCTTTTACAGAAGTATACGCAGAATTCCCCAGCAGTTGTTCTATAATATCTGCAGGTCACTAGGCCATGATGAGTGCACTTGTAGAAGTTATGAACTGATGTTGGATCGGACTCCTAGCTATAGAGTTTAGGCTGAAACATAGCCCCTCGATCAAAATGTAGGAATGGTGTGCACTAGATTTTAGTGGCGTGGATGAGGTCGAGGTGGAATGGGACCAAGAAGAGGTTGTGGACAGTTGATATGTTACTTTTGTGGAGGATCGGGACATTATGACCATGATTTTACAAATCCAATGAGACCATCATGCTTATATTGTATGTAGTTTGATCATGAGACAGAGGACTGTCCCACACTGATAGTGAGGTTTCACGATAAAGGAGCACTCCAACCTCCCTTGACTCGGAACCTGCAAATGATGAGGTCTAAGCCACGCAAGGAAGACCGAAATGTAAATATCGTGCTCTAGAGTGGTAACATGATAGGGGATGACAAAGGCAAGCAGCCCGAAGAAAGTACCTGGGTTCGCAAGGCTCCAACAAAGGAACTAGAATTTGATTTGGAGTGTGCTAAGGAGACATTAATGGAAGCTAAGAGGAGTTTCGCAGATGCCTTCACTTCAGGAAGTAAAGACAAACTGGAGTCGGAAATGGACCCATCGATGCTCACTACATTCTTGGAGACATGCATGATGCTGTTGCGTGACAACAAAGCTGTGAAGGGGCTACAAGAACTCATCACTAGATGTGTTGGGACCACACTAGGATAACCGCGTGTAGTCCAGAAGCTTAGGAAGCACACGACGTCAACAGGAAGGGAGATGAGATTGACTGCACAGATCGAGGAATATGATGGATCAAGTTTTTGGATCTAGGATCGGACGCAAATGTCCTGCCAAATAGACATGGGAGCACATGGGCAGGCCTATGCTTTGTAATGGTCTCCTATCCAACTGTGAATGGAAAACTAGCAAAAGATCCTACCTATGAGAAGATTGCAAGGAATCATAGTAGATATCGAAGGTGCGAGTGCGCTAGAAGATTTCGAATTAATAGAGATTGTTGATGACAAAAATCCCTATCTTGCACTATTGGGAATAGATTAGGCCACTGACATGAATGGAGTGATAAATTTAAAGAAACACAAGATGATTTTTTAGAAAAAGTCACTACACGTAGTGGTACATTTAGACCCTGCGGAAGGACCACACTACACAGAGCCAGTGCACGACTACGACAACGACAATGATCTAGACTACATCTACAAGATAACCGCGTGGGAGCAATATTGGGTAAATCCAACTGTGGATGGTTGAATATCTTGGGAGCGTGAAAGCTCCTGCACATCAGATTCCGATGAAGAGATAGAATGATGGAAGAAATGGTTACATGAGCTAACCACGCTCAACTGTAACATGATGACAAGGTCGCTATACTGTGTAGCAACAAAGGTAAGAGATCTGCCTACATATGACGGGTTAGGTGAAGTGGAGGAGTTAATGAACAAATTTGAAAAAGAAGTGTTGGAACAATAGCATTTCAATGCTCGGAAATGGGTAATGAGACGCTCACAAGATGGTGGGGTGCGCACCAAAGAAGTTTTGAGGACTAGTGCGAATGTAAGAGGATGATGCGCTTATGATTTTGGAAGCCTTAGATGTGGAAAAAAGCCAAGTATGATGGATGAAACACCCCGTGCACCCACCTTTCCAGATGGATACAGGCATATGGTGCACAACCTACATGAAGGCACACCATCCTCACGGTAGGAAACACAATCGGTAAGTAGGGGAGGGCAAGACAATGGCATGAACAACCCCTCCGTTTGGGACCAGGAAGTATGGTAAAAAAAGCGTGCAAAAGCATCTTCACACAGAAGCTTTTGACAAAGTACGTGAAGCACTGAGCACGATACACCAGGTGAAGCGAGCTGACTGGGACCTACACATACCAGTGGTTCTCTGGGCATATAGGACTGTGTGAAAAAACCTGACCGTGCAGGCATCGCCAAGGCTAGAGTATGAAGCAACTAAAGTAATCCCTATAATACTTGGAGAACTTAGGCCGTGCATGATCACACCAATAGATGTGTTGGTTCGCGAAACCTTGGAAGCAGAAATCCAATAGGGAAATTTTAGGCTCCAAGAACTTGAAAAAGAAAGGGTGTGATTAAGGAGGAAAAGTGCTTTGGTAGAAGCAGAAGTCAAGAAGCTAAAAGACGAGATAAGGGATGCGTTTTGTGATAAGAATACCACGATGATAAAACAGGGTGTGCACGATCATGCTGAAAAGCTTGAGGACTATCACCATGAATTGATCAGTCTGATGCCTTGGCTTGGATCGCATATTACTAAGAGAATTAATCAGGGTGATGCGCTGCAGAGGATAAGGTGCCTGACACAACCAGTAATGGTAAAAGGTAGGTATTTCCCAGAAATAATGTTGGATGATCGAAGGAAACTGCACATAGGTGGCATGCCACCTGACTAGCCGAGGAAGGAACAACCTTAGTACTCCATGCAGTTGAAAGGGAGCTTGGGACTAAAAGCTATTCTTCTTGGGAGCTACATGATATTGGAGATGCACGCAGAAGCAAAGAGTCACAAGGTCCATGACTGCGCATGGGGGGCTGCGCTGCCATGCGGGTTGGCCAAAATGTGACCATTGAAGTCACTATTCATGATGGGATGCTTGACTTGAGGCCAAATGGAGTGGGCGGCAGGCATTTAAGACGTGAGTTATGGGCAAGATTTGGAAAAATTTACAACCAAGGAAGCATTAATGAATTGGATTTTGGGGGCATGATCAAATTCAAATCCAAAAAGCGTTATAAAATACAAAGGGCTTCCCAGCAAACAACACGGTCATTTGCAAATTGAGCGATTGAGCAGAGCCCTAAGTGTTGTAAGTCGAGTGTTGATTGAGCCCCTGAGTTCGTGAGTGCTATATTTCCAAATGGATACGATGTCAACTGCTCAGGACATTATGGAGATAACGAAAATAACCACCGGAGAGGCTGTGCAGGCCTTAGCTGTGGGAGATGCTTCAGAAGGAACTGGGATTGTGGCAGAAATCCCAAAATTATTGCACATGCCACGACCTAAGAAGGATAAACAAGCAATGGTTCTTGTATGTGTGTCCTCGCAAAACCTGCTGCACAACAAACTATCAATGGAGGAGAAATGGAAAGTCGTCACCATAGAGACGGATGAAGAAGAAGAAGATCTGGAGGATCTTATCATCACGGAGGACGAGGATGAAGGCATGGAGGAGGACACTCAGCCTGCACACCACATGACAAAATTTCCGTCTTATGTCCAACCGCAAAAAGGGGAGGTGAAACTACACAAGGACCTGGATGAGACAAAGAGCTCGCTCCAGATACGGCTCCTCCCAGAAAACATTATGTTTGAAGGCACACACTTAGGACATGTGCCAAGCCTAAAATTCAAAGATTGGAACCTCGTTAACCACAAGAAGTTCCCTCACCTTGAGACTGGGAACCTTATGAAGCCCAAATAGAACACTACGGCGGGGGTTACAGAACTAGAGCCACAGAATTGGTTGCGCAAAGTGGAAAAGGCTAGACTACTGAATCTGCTTTGAGTGTTGCACTTCCACCATGCACCAATAACCATTTTTGTCATTAGCCAGTTGCTCTGCCTGGTGCATGATGGGTGTTTTTGGCTAGAGGAGCCCATCCCCATCATGACAAACCTAATTCACTGTATCTCCTAGCTTCCATGTAAAGGAGAGGACCCCGCTGACATTTCAGAAGGGAAGGGTAGTGACTTGGCCATCATAGAGGCCATGAATAAAAAGTATAAGCTGGAAATGAAGAAGAGGGGCTACACCATCTCCAGCATCAAGGAGAAATCAGTGCACGTGGTGACCCAAATTCTAGCAGGAAAGGTCATGCACAAGTGTCGCGTAGACAAAGTACCCGCGCCAGTGGTAGCACTAGTTGAGAAGTGCATGGAGGGGGTCCAGTTTAACTGGTCTAAGTTCCTATGCAAGGATTTTTAGAAAATTATCGTGAAGCCCAAGAAAAAGGCAAAACGTTCCACTATGCATGGTTGTTGCTGTCCATAATTCTTGTGGCTGGTGAATTTCTAAAGGATAGTCAATTCCTCATAATTGACAAGGATTTACCAGAGGCCGTGAAGTATGCTTGACTCTAGGCCATGAAGGATGCTAAGAGGATATGTGACAGAAAAATCTTCTAGGTGTTCATGGAAATTAACCTTAAAATGGGGATCAACCGCAAGCCATCGCTATCACCCACTATTTACAACATTTTGCAGAGTTTTGCAGAATTCAAAGCGGACATGCATAACATTTATATCAGGGCGCACAAGGACACAACCAAGTAGTGGGTAATGCTACCCTTCGTAGCCACCGAAGACATCATTTTTAATGTACTGGAGGCATGGCCGCCGGAGTGGCATGCCCCAGGCATCGCAGAGATCAAGAAGTCGGTGGTGCAAAGAAAGAAAGACAAGGCCAAGTTGCACACCGTACAGTTGGCCGAAAAATGAAGGAAGGAAGAAGTGACAGTAGAAGTGTGAGTAGCGTGGGACGCAACACAGAAAGCAGCTGAGCAAGAAAAGGTCGTAGTAGCAGCAGCACAAGAAGCAACCACGAAGGCGGGCAAGGGCCAAACAACGCCTTCACAAGGGCAGGAAGCAGAAGAAGCAGAAACAAAAGAAGGGGGCCTAGACCCACAAACTGCGTCAATGCAGCTGAAGCGCCAACACCAGGAGAGCAAGGAGGGTCATGGAAGAAGATCAAGGCCTCTAAATTGTCCACTGACCCGATCACCCTAAACGAGGGTGATCTGCATGAAATTGGTGAAACTGTGTGCAATTTCACCTCTGAGGCTCTCCAAGATATCATGCAGGAGAACCAAATTGTGTTGGGGGCCCTCAGAGCACAACTACAAGAATTACAGGAGTGCCCCCCCCAAGCTGGTACTCTTTTGGCCAGCCTCACAATCGGATCAACAACATCGGAGAAAATGTTGTGTGCATGGATGACGAACACCATAATGTTGTCGAAAGGAGCACTAGTGCCATCAAATGAGGCCGATAGGCCTTCGGTTAGTGTGCTAAAATGTCTCGGTATCAATCTAGCTGCACTCCTGTGTGAGACCTTATGTGTGTTGTAGGATGGGATAATTGTAGAGTTGTGAGCTAGGGAGAGCCACATGCTCCAAGTCCTTAGTGAGCAGAAAATAAATATGGAAGAACTCAACTTGTAGCATGACAAACTGGTGTCGCAGAATCAACAACTAGTACATGTGATAGACAATGCTTGCCAAAGCATCCCAGAGCTGGCTGTTGGGTTGTGTTATATTCTTTCCACGTAGTTAATAGGGGGTTTTAGGGGTACCCTTAACCCCACTTTATAGGGTCTAGGGCAGCACCCCAGAAAATTTTGATTTTGGACCCTATGTTAGGTTGGGCAGACCCACCTATGGTTTTGTGCATGATTTTTGCACATGTTTTTGGACGCGATGGTTTTTCGGTCCATGGTATTGGATGTGATGGTTTTTCGGTCCATGGTATTGGATTCAATGATTTTCGGTCCATTGTATTGGATTCTTCGGCATGTATAAATATGTATTATAACATTGAAAGGAAAATAATGAAAAATCAAGCTAGTAGTCCCAGTTTTTGGATCTAGTCGGAAAATCTCTGTGTATGTGTGTTTTATGTGTTATGCTCTCTCATTGTTTATTTTTCTATGTTTTAGAATTCATATGCAGGTAATTTAGGTACAGGGTTAAAACATACATTTGGTATTAGAGTTGTTTTTGGCTTCAAGGGGATGCTTTTATTGCTGAGGGGTTTCGCTCGGGCCTGTGGTAGACCCTGTTCAATGGGAGATCTACGAGATCGAATCTGGTGGTAAAAGAAGATAGTGAGTGGTGGAAAGATAGAGATCAAGAAGTTTAATGGTCAGAGTTTTGAGTTGTGGAAATCCAAGATGGAGGATCTATTGGTGGATAAAGATCAGTGGATCGTGGTAGATCTAGGTACTAAACCAACAAGAGTGACTGATGAAGAATGGAAGAAGTTGGATCAGAAGGAAAAGAGCACAATACGATTGTGTGTCTCAGATTCAGTATTGTTGAATGTATCAGGGGAAGCTACGACAAAGGATTTTTGGGACAAGTTAGGGACTTTGTACCAATCTAAGTCTCTAGTGAATAAACTGTTCCTGTGGAAAAAGTTCTATAACTTGAGGATGAAAGATAGAGACTCGGTGACAGAGCATCTGAATGAGTTTAATACTGTGGTAAGTCAATTAGCATCTGTTGACATTAAAATTTTAGATGAAGATAATTGCATCAGTTTGTTGTGTTCTCTACCAGATTCGTGGGATAGTCTGGTTATTGCAATAGGTAGCAATGCAACTGCCTTGCATT
>APFE030622744.1:172686-222281 GCA_000404065.3 Pinus taeda
AATTGGTGACCATGTTATTTATCTGGTCTTGTATGTGGATGATATGTTGCTAGTTGGAAATGACAAAGAAATTATCCAGGATTTGAAGACCCAATTGTCCTCCAAATTTGAGATAAATTATCTTGTTGCTACAAACTATATTTTGGGCATGGAAATTAAAAGAGATCGGTAAAAGAGGAAGCTCTAGTTAAACTAGAGGAAGTATGTTGAGACAATATTGCAAAGGTTTAATATGCAGGATAGTAAACCAGTGAAGGTTCCTATTCCTGTAGGTGTAAAGTTATCTACTAAATAGTGTCCCAAGACACAAGAAGAAGAGGATATGTCCCATGTTCCATAAGCAAGTGCAGTCGGTAGCCTGATGTATGCAATGGTTTGTACTAGACCAGACATTGCACATGCAGTGGGAGTATTGAGCAGGTTTATGTCAAAACCAGGAAAGGGGCATTGGACAATAATGAAGCTGGTTTTCAAGTATTTGTGTGGCACTAGTGATTATGGTTTGTTCTACCAAGGAAGACTATGATTGGACAGAGTGTTGGATATTCATGGCTTTGTTGATGTAGACTAAGCTGGAGATCTGGATCAGAGAAGATATATAAGTGGGTATGTGTTTAACCTATTTGGAGGTGCAGTGAGTTAGATGAGTAAGAAACAATCTATAGTGGCACTATCAACCACAGAGGTAGAATACATGGCAGTCACTCATGCAAGCAAGGAAGCAATTTGGTTGCCAATATTGTGTTCAAGTATGGGGTTAGTACAGGAAGCTATAAGGATATACTATGATAGCCAAAGTGCAATTTTCTTGGCAAAGAACCCTGCATATCATTCAAAGACAAAGAACATTGATGTTTAGTATCACTTTGTGAGGGATATGATAGAAGACAAAAAGGTGTTGTGGTAAAGGTGGACACTTTGAAAGAATACTGCATATGCATGACAAATCTATGACTTAAAAGTCTCCTAGTGTTAGAGAAAATGGGCTTTTATGGATGGAAAAATGACTAAGTTCTCATGTGGCCCCCTATGGAAAGAAAACAACAAGTGGGAGAATGTTGGGTTGTGTTATATTCTTTCCACGTAGTTAACAAGGGGTTTGAGGGGTACCCGTAACCCCACTTTATGGGGTCTAGGGTAGCGACCCGGAAAATTTTGATTTTGGACCCTATGTTAGGTTAGGCGGACCCACCTATGGTTTTGTGCATGATTTTGCACATGTTTTTTGGATACGATGGTTTTTCGGTCCATGGTATTGGATGCGACGGTTTTTCGGTCCATGGTATTGGATGTGATGGTTTTCGGTCCATGGTATTGGGTGCTTTGGCATGTATAAATATGTATTATAACATTGAAAGGAAAATAATGAAAAATCAAGCTGGTAGTCCCAGTTTCTGGATCTAGTGGGAAAATCTCTATGTATATGTGTTTTATGTGTTATGCTCTTGCACTTTTTATTTTTCTATGTTTTAGAATTCGTATGTAGGTAATTTCTATACAGGGTTAAAATCTACATTGGCCATCCCAGCGGATCTACACGCAGAGGCACAGATCCACAGGTTAGTAGAAGGGGTCCGCAAGGCAAGGGAAGAAATGACAAAGGTTCAGCTCTAGCTGAACCGTTAGATCGCCGAGCTACGAGTAAAGGCATAGCCATCCACTCCCCCAGAAGTCAGAGAATAGTGCACTAGTGTTATCATAGCAAGACTAGAGGAAATTGGAGGTTTAATGCGAGACTGAACTAGTATGTTGGAGGAATCACTTGAGGTCCTCTCAAATCTATAGGAGGACCCCAACATCCAATGCTTAGATACAGAGGCATGAGAACTCCATTAGAAGTATGACAGTGTCCAATGAACTATGTAGATGGTGGCCCTCACTCAGAGGCTTTCACAAATGCAGTAGGCTAAAGCACTGAAGGAGAAGGTGGACGCGGCACGACATAAGGAAGTAGTCCTGAAGGCTCGCGTTCAGCCTTGTATCGACAAGGCCTTCACCATCATGGCAGAAATCGAAGGCAATCTCACACACATGCAGGGGATGTGCACATTGATGCAAAGAATCACTCCCGACATAGAGGTCTCAGAATAACGTATGCAGTAGATCCAACAAGCAGCAACTCAGTGCACTGTTGACCTCCGCGCAGTTCAAGAATAATTGGATGGACTCTGCGCAAAGATCACCGCACCAACAGAGTGACTCGAGGGCAAGTCACAATGTTTTTGTTGGGGTCCTGTTGGGCATGGAATCCCCCCAATGCATGTTTTGGGGCTCAAAGCCCAAGTTTTGATCGAATATTATTGCAAAGTTCCATGAATTATGGGTGTAGGGTACGAAAGTATGATAGAGTCACAAGGTTTTCCACCCTATTTTTGTAATGTAATGTCAGCTGGATAGACCTACCCATGGTCCCCATACCATGGGATTGTATAAATAGAGTGAGGCTCTAAGTGTAAAAGAGGAGAGAGACAATAGAAATAGAATAGAAGCATGAGAAGTCTGAGTGATTGAGTTGCAATGTGAAGTGTGCCTTTGGGTCGTAGAGTAGGATAAGGCTCTGCAACTGTGTGCGTAGAGGCCTAGTAGTCCGCAACTGAGTGCATGGACCCCTGCAGCTAAGTGTGCAGGGCGAGTTGAGTCTATAACCATGGAAAGAATCAATAAATAGAAGTTTGGCTATAATTATGTGTATCTATTCTTGGGCTAATGCATGATTGATATCATTTTCAAATATACTATTTATTTGCCGCATGCACCTATATGAATGTTTTATGTTGTTAAGCATAACTTAAACCACTCCAGTAGGAAAATATAATTAACTAACATTGGAATATAAGCAAGGTCTTGGGTAATAATGCAGAGCATTGTGCCTAGCCCCTGGGTAGGGTTGCCTGAAGGCAGTTTATTAAGCAGCGAGGAACGGGAAAGTGCGTGAAGCAACCTGCACGTAGGGACAAACCGCAAACCATTTGAACTCATCAGACATCTCCAAGGTGCGGAAACCTGGTTCTACCACCCTCCCATACTACTTCGAGTGAGACCTCACTCCACGCTCTGTGGACTGTTGCCGAGAGGGCTAATAGTATCGTCATTTGTTTGGCTAATGAACTTTGAACCTGGGTCAGGCCCCAACAATCCAACAATGTGTCATGTATTTTCATCCTTTTAACCAAAGAAAACATAGCAATTATGTATGCCACATGGTCATGGTTCTTGGTGGCACCATGTCTCCATGTTCATGTGGTATCAAATAAATTTTGAGTGATGTATTGGCAACTTGAATGTTACGATATTGTTTAGTTGTATAATTACAACCATGGGAAAATCATAAAGGCGAGCATGCCTCAAAGAGCTCAAAGAGATCAACTAGAGTATTCAAACAAAAATGATGAGTTCAGGAGGTTGTTTTCAAAATAAGAAGATGAGAATCAATAGTAACAAGATAAGTTGCAAGCCAAGGATGAGTTTTTGGAAAAGTTTTAAAGTGATGATGGATTGGAGAAATCATATTCTACACTAGATTTTGAAACTATCATTGAGGTATGCATTTATATGTGCTTCTTCAATCTCACATTCTTCTAATCAAGATGATTATTTTGGTGCATTTTAAAACCACACTAAGGGTTTTGGATTGAAATTTCTAATGAAAATGGGATATGAAGAAAAATACCTTGGATTTAATGGCTAAGGTATTGTTAATCCCATACAAGTGGTAGAGCAACCTCACCATTCATAATAGGATTATTGGTAATGAGGAAGCTGGAGAATATTCCAAAACCATGAAAGTGATAAATTCTTCAAGAGATGAGTCAATGCAAAAAGAACTCCCAAAGGTTGATGGTGCATCACACCATGACGATGATGGTGATTTCAAGTCATATCGAAAGAGAGATTATCATTTCAAAGGATGAGCTAAATAAATTTATCCTCACTATATTTTCACTAAATTAGCCATGAAAGGTCTAAATGGCATGATTATACACACTTTATTTGATTATAAGAAGCATGACCATGTAAATCAAACCTTTTGGAATATGTTCACTTGTACTTTTTTAATCACCTAACCATTGTTTGGTCAAGCTTTAAAAGAGAAAATATTTATTCAAGAAATTGAACATGTTGACTGGAAAGGACACAAGACATGAAGAACACCTTCAAAGTATACATGGCAAGAATGACTTCCCATTTAAGGACAAGGGTAGAAAATTTTTCACTCATTGAAATATGAGTGGACATTGGATTGAGAAATTCTGGAAGCTTTATCCAAAAATTTGTCCCAAGAAGAACAAGAAGATTATGCAAAAAAATTTGAAGGAATTGAGAAATGAGAAAGTGGAGCACACTGTAACAATCCATGTAGAAACTCATGAAGAAGGTCAACTAAAGAAAGATATCCCTTTAGCTTTGTTGGGTAATAGATGGGTAGCCTATTTAAATAGTTGATTGTTGAAATTTTTGTAAACCATATGTTGTATGTGAGACCCGTAGGTGGGAAAATTTGTAAAAGTGATGATTTGTATAACATCACTTATATATGCAACATAGAGAGTTGTAAATTATAAATATGAGTCTAATCCATGTACGTAAATGTTTTGAGTCCAAAAGTTCCTTTTGTGGGGAGGTGTGATCCAAGTGGATCTTTGAAACCAAGAAAATTTGACTATCTCAAATTTATATGAAAATGGATCCATTGCATCATGTGGGTTGAGATGATTCCAATGTCACTTGAATCATGTAAAACATAGTCAAGATGCAAAAGTTATAATGTTCTAAAGTTTTTGACCAACAGGGAAAATGTTAAATTTGAATGGACACATGGACTGTACATATGACACATGGAAGCATTATAACATAACACATAGCAAGCTAAGATCATGATACATGGTATTTGAATATACAACTGACTATGTGATAGGTGGACCAATCCAGTGGTGCCACATGGCATCCCAACTTGGCCAATATGGAACAAGATCAAAATGGGTTTCAGTTGATGCACTAGGTGCATCAAACCATATACTTGTTTCCAACAGACGATACACTCCACCATTCGACCAATATTATGACTTGGAAATTAAGATGGCCAAATCAATATTTAAATTTTATTGAGTTCAATGTTTCAGAATGGGAGTTGTCGGGGAGTCAACCTCGTGATCTATCGGTGGCCACATATCAAACTAAGGATATCCATAAGAGATGTAGTGTGGATTTGTAAAAACCTACCACAAAATTATATTTAATGAGACAAAATCACATACAAAGTGGATTATCAATGCAACGATATAGGGAAGTTTGATTTAACCTCCAACCCAACCTATTCAAACTAGATATGTCACTACTATGCCAGGTGGGTTTGTTTCGATATAAGTTAGGTGGAGTTAAATTTTATGTTGGTTTGGTCAATGGAGTATTTGAATAGAAATTGGCATGTGGCCTAAGGTGGTTCTATAGCTTTTTTTCCACACACAAACCAAGACATAATTTCTAGTGGAAGGCCAAGAGGGTCCACACAAAATATGGTTGATTTTATAGTCAAAATTATTTATTTTTCTAGAGGAATTCATCCATGATGTTTGCAACTCATTCGAGCAACAGGTCAGAAAAACAACCATGAGACCTCTTCCATTTCATAGAAGATCATTCTCTTTTCACCCAAGCTTGGGAAATTGGGAGTTTGTTGTTGCATTCTTAGTAGTAGGTTTGACGACAGTTTTGGAACTTGTTTTATATGCTTAATAATACTCCTTTGAGTTATGTTATTTATAATATGTTAGTTTCATAAAGTTTATGTCTTGTTTAAGTGTAGAGATGATGTCAAATTCTTATTTACAACTAAGTATTTTGTGTGTGGAGCATGAAACAAAGTTTGTGTGGACAATGCAAGTAAGGCATGAGAAAAGAGCCTGTGAACAATTATTTTTTCATGAAAACGAGAATGTCTCTTTGAAAAAGAGACATTGACACGTCATCTGAGAGTTCAGACCTTTTTTATTGTCAAAGGAGAATGTCCCTTTGAATGAAAGACGTTTCCATTTGATGTGAGAGTTTATTCATTTTGTATGGTCAAAGGAAAGCATCTCTTTGAAGGAAATATAATGAAAGGTTTATGAATTGAGTATGTAAGACAATATGTTTTTTTTCTGAAACTTGAGAAGTGTGGAACAGGGAATTAAGGTAGATGCAAATACTCTTCAATCGGTTTGAGAGTTGTAAGAGCTTGATTAGGGCTATAATCTTCCTAAAATATGGTGGCTAAATCAAGGTTACATTATTATGTAATAAAGCATGTTGGATGCTTAGCATGAATATTAACGAAAGAATTGTTCAATTGAGAAGGCTTAGCACTGTAGCTAGGTTTCCAGTGAACTCCATTCACAAATGTTCATCTCCTTGTATTTCTCTATCTTCTATGTTATTTCTTAAATTATTTTTTTCATTGCTCATAAAGTTTTGAATTTAAGTAAATTCATTGACAATTGAATACATTTGCAATCTCCGGATGGCGATCATTTTAAGATCATGCCATCATCCTAATTATGTGTCATACCATGGAATTTCCATGCCATCCTTCACTTTCATGCCATCACTGCATCATTCTTTGCTACCACATCATCCCCACATCATTTCATTTGACCAAATAAAATTTTCCACATGTCAGAGCTACCATATCATAGTTGACTATGTAGGAGGGTCACGTCTCATGTATTTTTTTCGTAGAGAAGAGGGTTAAAGTTTGTGCATGTTGAAACAAAATAGGCCTTTCATTTCTTTATGTGTTTACTAGACCAATTGGATATATGCACAAATACACAAATTTTAACACAGTTAAACTTCATGCACTTGGGAGCACTACTCACCATCAATCCACTAAGGAATCTTGATCCACTCTCAAACATGTGCTATATTTTAAAAAAATGGGGTTTGTGGGTTTGGCCCCATTATTTAGGTCCCTTACTATCATTTATCTTCAAATGACCATAACTTCTCATCCAAGAGAATTTTTTAAAGTGTGATATACCGTTGGAAAGGTTTCGGAGATAACTCACTAGAGAAGTTTTCAGGTAAAAAATGGGTCTCAAAAAAATGTACAATCAAAATTCACTTTATGAGAACCAAACACATTTTAGGTGATGACATACTCTATGGTTGAAGTGGTATTACTTGAGTTAAATTTACTTACTTGTCACATTGTTAATGGTGGATACAAACGCATAGCTAACCATGATAGTGATCTAGGTCATTTTTAAGTCGTAGAGTCAAGTACTCATGATAAAGGTCATTTCACACTTTTTGAATAAAATAATATATTGTCATCTTCATATTTTTTTGAAAGAAACAATACATATCCTTACATAATATTTATGTTTTTACACACTTCCCAATAAATTTAATATTTGTACATTCTCATATATTTACTTTTAAATTATATATTAATCTCATTCTATTTAATATCACAATTTCAAATTAATTATAAGTTAATATCTATAGATATATAATTTGCATATAAAATCAAAATAAATTAAAATATACCATTATAATAATAAGACAAATCATATCTATGAATAATCTTATTATAATGCTAATATCAATACAAACTTATTAAAACGAAGGAAAGAGGTATATCAGTTTTACCTGATATATGTTTTTATTAATAAATTGAACTTTATACATTTGCTGGTATTTAGTTTGAAGTTAATAAAATAATTGGTTAATATAATATATAATTACATGATAATATTTTTTAATAAAATGGTCTTACAAATTCTCAAATTCCAGTTATAAAATAATATGTAAGTATTCATATTTTTTTTCTTAGTAAAAACTAAATCTATTAAGAGAATGTATGGTACAATGCGAGGTTACAAACAAGAGAAGCAAGAACAAAGGAAGTTGGAAAGGATTGGTAGTCCACCTCGGCTCCTAAGAGAGAAAGAGTAGAGATCAGTGCTGAGCAAGAAGAAACAAGATGAACAAAAGAGCAGGATCTGAACAAAGGATTCTACCCAACATGTGAAAAATCCACTATTCTACATTTTTTCCCTTTCTTTTTACCAACTTTGACCCACTCAGGAGGGCTTTGCTGAGCTAGCATGATTTGCAAACTGAGATGAGCTGATGAAGAGGTCTCCTTGTCTGAGTCCGAGGTGGAGGATTCATGGATCCTTTTCTGTGAGGCTGGTATGACGGACGAATCCATTGGACCTGCCGGGGACGGATCCGGTTCTGACGCTGCTGCCACACCTTCCTTATTCTCTTCCTCTTCATCAGAGCTGAATTCAAAATCGTACATGGGAGGAGGATCATGAGGCATCCAGCTTTTGGACTTCTGCTTAGTATTGGCTTTCTTCTTTTGGGCTGGCATCGTGGGACAAGAGATCTGAAGGTGACCTGTATGATGGCAGTTGCGGAAACAAAAGGTTGTATTCTCGTAATCTAAGGTTTGGGTCCAATGAAAATCTCCAATTTTGAGATTGATCTGGTCCAGGAGTCCTTTGCTTATGTATATTTCTGCAAAAATCCTGGCAAAAATGTATAATCCCTTTTCCCCTCTAGATATGTCTGTGTCTAAAAGGCGTCCTAGAGAGTTGCCAATCCCTTGGAATACTACAAAGTGCCATAGATTCGCTGGGAGGTTTGGAAGTCTGACCCAGATGGGGAGTTTGGTGATAACTGTTGTAGAGGGATCGAAATCTGGGAACCAAGGCATGAGGAATAAGCCAGTTGCTCCCCAGAACCATGGGCCACCAATTAAGGCTTTTTGATAGTCCTCATCGAAGGCAAACACTACGATGAAAAATCCCTTTGAGCATAGCAGAACCTTGCAGTTGTTGGTCCAGTTAGAGTGTATCCATTGGTAGAGGTCTGTTGTGCATGGCCATAGCCCATTAAACCTGCAGATAATGCCATATTCCGCAAAATGTTGGGCTTGCTCATCCAGCAAAGGATGCATTATTTCTATGGAGGGGGTTTCCTCCAGTTTGTCCACCAAAAAAGGCTTGGGAGCTTGAGCAGGTGGAGTTGTTCTCTTCGGCAGCTTCGCATGGACAACGTCCTTGTAAGAAAACGCCTCAGCTGAGGATGATTGTCGTGCAGCGCCCCCTCTTAGACGAAGGGTAAGAGAAATGGAGGTATTTCTCTTAATGCTGTAAAAAGACAGGGGGTAAAGATCCTCGAGTTGTTTGCCTTCGTGGAGAAGTCGATGTGCTGCAGAGGGAATCCCCAGCTTGATTTCCAGAGCCTGCTTGAGGTCTTTCACCTGATCCAACGCTCTCACCCATTGTAGCAGGGTTTTGCCAGAAATAAGCTTGATCAGGATCTGGAATGAGGCAGAGAGACCAGAATTCTGCTTGCCTCTGCAAATCTGAGACAACAGGCAGCTGGAGCTTTACAGGGTCTTCTTTTCCCGCGTTTGCCGCAGGGGATAGAGATGAGAGGAGGTGGGAGTCCTAGGGACGCCAGATCTGACTTTGCGATCCGCCCACAAGAGCGTCCAGACGTAGTTCAGGGGGGAAAAAGAAGAAGTAAACAAAAGAGAGCAGCCTTCCAGGGTGAAGAAATTATTTCCAAGAGCTACTGCTTGGAGAAAACTGAATGCATGTTCTACAGGTTCGGGCTTGACGAGGGTGTCTCCAATCTGATGGGGGTAGCAGTGGCCAAATGCAGCAGCAGATGGCTGAGAGCCGGCATCCCCAAAGTCCGTTGAATGATCATCTACAGCAGCAGGAAACTAGTCGTTAGTAGCCGGGATGCTACGAACGGGGATCCGTTCCACTAATCCAGTATCCTCCTGATAAGACAAACGGAGATACGATCCGCCATTGCAATCTAGCTTTATAAACGATTCTCCAAGCAGGCAATGAACCTTGTCGATGGCGTTCAGGTCATTGTAATAGTCGGTTTCCACAAACTCCTCTGGAAACCTCTCTCCATTTTTGCTCACAAATAGCGACCCATAGCAAGATTTGAGCTCCTAGTATTTCTCGAGCTCTAGAGGGATGTCATCACATAGATCATCTTGAACATCAAGATAATCATCAGAGCTCTCGCTGCGAAGGGACTTCCTGTGGCGCTTCGGAGCCAGAGATTCGAAATGGGATTTAATCTGTTATGCTATCTGCAATTGTTGCTGCGCCTCCAAAATTTCATCGCTCCTGCTCGGCTTCTGTATTGTCAGTCCTCCTTTCCCCATGATCAGAAGATATTTCTTGGACAACAGAAGTTAAATGTCAAATATTGTCCATAAGTATTCATATTATTTAAAATATAAAATGTTTACTTAAATAATATATTTATATAGTTCAAATATAATATATATTATCTAAATTAAGAATTATTAGTGATTACTAATTATATTATATAAAATATGGGGTGCTAGTTTAAATAATATAAACAATATCGTTTTAAAGTGAATACCAAGTAAAACATTATTAAATAGAATGTCTTATAAAAATGAATGAGATAAGTGTTAAATCAAAAGTTAATATAAACTATTTTTAATAAAAATACATATTATATAAGTTAATTTCATCTCTAAGTCGAAGACACATAAAGGTTTAAGGACAATAATTTTTTGGAATTTAAAATAGATTTTTAGTTCATTAATGTAGTTTTTTTATTATTATTATTTTTCTATTCATTTTTAGAATTAATTTAATTATAGTTATTTAGAGTGTATATAGAAATTAATGTAGGAGGTGACTTGTCAAATACACTTTCCGCTTAAAATCTTAACTAATATTTTTTTATTATATTTTTTATGAGACTCATTTTTTACCTCAAAATATCTCTAATGATCCAACCATATCATCCACAAATCTATTAGTACATCATAAATTTGGAAAAAACTCAATAAACTTCAAACCTCTTTGACTTAACGTGATGTGAGCATGCAAGAGATCGGGTTATCATACTACTTCCTTTAATTGATGAATGAAACTATTGCTTCTGTAGGTATCCCATTTGAAACCAATGACACTTGTTGTCATAAATGAAAACATTATGTGCAACAATCTCCAAATTTTTAATTTATGGAAACACTACTAGCCATTGATGCTTATTGATGATAATCAACTAAACTTCCCAAGACATGCTACTAGGGAATTATCCTAATTGGATTATTCCTATTTGACCAGTGTGACATAAATTCATGCATGCTTTGAGCCACTTCTTTCATTATCTGTACTTCTTTCACTATCACTGAGGACAATCCCTTTTCGTGTGATTTTCTCCACAACTCCAACATTATATTTGTTGTCTTCTACACCACATGACTTCCTGCCCTATCGGTTAACAAAAATGATCTCTATTAGCATTCATGGATTTTGGTTGGATTTCACCCTTGACTAGAGTGGTAAACTTCACACTCCTCTTTCCTACCTGATGTCTCGGAGTTTTATGCCCTTTCCGTCTAAGGCTAGGATTACTTCTTTTTTTCCAATAACTTCAGGACTCACTCTTATTCTTGGACTATTCATAGTAATACTTCATCTTCCTAATGGTGTCCCCCAATTTTTTTGGTTCATCAAATCCAATTATGTCCCTGAAATCCTATGAAAATCCATTGAGGTACCTTTGGATGTTAACCTTATCATCCTTGATGTAAAGAGCATACCTCGACAACTCCAAAAATCAGTTTGTATATTCATTAGCTATCAATTTCCCCAAATTTTTCTCATGAAATTCCTTGACCTTGTTGTCATAGTAGCTCTTAGATAGGTACTTTTCTTACAAATAACTCCCAAATCTCCTCCAAGAAAAATACTTTTATCTAATTTTCTTAACATTTCTCAGGTCTTCCCACTAGATATCAACCTTTCCTTTGAAGCTGAAAATTGCTACTCTAGACTTCATATTCTTTGAGTAATTATTAACCTTGAAATACTTCTTCATTCCTAGCAGCTATAACTTTTCTTCCTCAACCTTCTTAACCTCTCCATTAAATTTAAGAGGTTTTTCCTTCTTAAATTCTTCTAGCATGAAATATTTTTCTTTCCTTTTATTCATATAATGTCTTTTAGTTGCAACACTAGATACTACGCATGATTTCCTCTCCTCTTATATGGAGTATTTAGTGGAGTTCCACCTCTCACTATATATTCACTTGTTTGCTTATGCCTTTTCTTAGATATGTTTCCTTCTGCACCATCAATCCTCACTTCATGGTTTCCAAGTATTGATGGAATCTTCCTGTACTCATACTTCCCTAGGTAGCTAGCACCTAGCTCATGCTACTTCTATATTTTTAAATATCATAAACTTTGTAGTATAACTAGATTTTCTTCTACGTACTTTTCCTAATCTCTGACAATCTTTTCATTGTCATCCTTGCAATTTCTTAGCTCAACCCTTAAAATTTTGAGAGTGTCCAATTAGGGGAGCCTTCCTCTCTCCTTTTCTCCAATGAGTCTTCTTCTTGACCATGCCAAGATCTATTATTGTTATAATGCACCATTTTACTACTATTCTATTTATTATTTTTCATTACTTGGTGTCTTTTTATGTGTTGTTACACACACATAACCATCATCCAACCGATATCTATATATATATATATATATATATATACACATTTACCCATCACATTAGCTTATTTAAAATAAGCATGTGAATGTGAGACTATATGAAATAATGAAACTTAATTTAGTATGCTAGTTAGAAAATAACTAACATATTATAATCTACCATTTCTATCATTTCACATTTTGATATCAACACATGCATACAATAGACAACCATCAATCATAATGATACAACCAACACACATTTTGAATATGGAAAACAATTATTTTTAAATACCACACTTTGTAGCAAAGTGCCAAATCATGTCTCCAAAGGTCTAATGTAGAACCTTTTCTTTGATACAACTCTGTAACACTCACTCCCACCCCCTTGTACTTTTCTAGGCTGATGGGAAGTGTTACTTTTAACTAAACCAATATCCATAGTCTCATTATGGAAATGGGGTTACAAAATTTCTTCTTTCCCAAAGTTAGAGAAATTAACTTTGGATAACACCACTGCATCCAACTCGTCCAGAGCTTTCCAATTATATAATGAGTATCTCAATATGATCTATGGAATAAGATATATGCCTCTTCAGAGTCTAAGAAACCAGGAAGTGCCATGTTGCACTCATGTGGCCAATGGTAAAATCCTTCATAGCTTGAATCCCTCACACAACCGACTTGAATAGATCAAAAAATACATTAATTATGCCCCCCTTCCTCTCTGACAGCTAATAGGGGGGAATTTGCAATTTGTCACTTGTGTAACTAGACCCCTTGCAATTTCCCCCTACCCTATATTTTTCACATGGCCACTTCTTTATATTGGTAGTCTATATTAATAGTGGCCCTCCCTGACTTTCCAAAGATAATGGGGGGTCCACTATTTGTTATTTATGTGACCATGGTCCCCTCCACACTCATGTACATGTGATACATGGTGCAACCTTGGCATTTATGTGATTTCCATATCACTTAATCTCCACATGACCCTTTTATCCACATTTTGATGATGTCACATTGATGTCATGGTGGCATAACCCTACCATGTGGAAACCTATGATGGTGCCACATGTCTTCCAAAAATCAGCCACTTGACCACCACAAAAGGCAGTTTCTACCTACCCGGTGTCACATTGACAATGTGTCACATCAACAGTCTAGTCATGTTAGATGATCTGTGTCCCTCTAGAATAATCATGTGGCATGAACATAACCTCGCTAGGCCCTTGTGGTACTTGCCACCTTAACCAATCCAATGAATCCCAATATGCTCGACCCCCTTAATTCAATTCATCAATTTCCTTTGTATGCTATTTTAGGGGATATGTGGGTGTGCATGAATTTTTCACTGTGGATAACTCCCCAAACCATTGAACTCTCAAACTCCTTCTTCTTGCAAACACATTGAGGCCTGGCTCACAAATGGGATTCTCAATGATACATCTTATCCCCCATCCTTACATAATTTGGATTCCTGAATAAATCCACTTCTTCCGAGATGTTCCAATCCTGCACCAAGCTATCATCGAAGGGCCCCATCTAGTATTACATTTGTAATCTATCCCACCTGCATACCTGGCTCTTCACCTTCGAGCTCCCAAAATGGGTCACTTACTAGATATGGTTTGTATTTCCCTTTTTTCAAGGCATATCTGGATCAATTGAAATCCAATACCTCCATGTAAGTCACAATGTATCTAGCCCAGACACAAGCCAGCACTAAGGACTCGTTTGGCCCTGGATACAAGTCCAAATATTTGCAGTATGTGGACTTAGAAATTCTAAGGGATTTCCATGGGCATTCCCTAGCTTTCCTTATTATATATTTTTACTTATAACACCAACTCCTATTGGAATGAAACCCTCATTCCCACACCAACATTTTAGATATTTCCATAGAAAAAATTTCACTAAAAAAAGCTAATGAAATGGCCAATAATATGCATTGAATGCAACTAATATTTTCTAACATTACACTATAAAATTAACATATAATAGCATCAAATCCTTCCATATAAGGGATCCAAATAATGCTATCACACCCACCGATACATCATACTTTATACTATTAATAGTTTCTTACTAAATAACACAATCAATATCCTTAACCATTAGATATCCATGATATGCCAATAATAAAATTCACATATTGTAAATAGTTTTACTGAACACATCAAGAATTCATACATCAACTGTAAAATAGCTCTAGAATTCAAGAAAGTAACAACAATTACAAGAATATGAAAAACCCTCAAAACCATGAGAGAATTAACATTAGAAGTTCTTTGTAACATAACTAGGAATATCACATTGCTTCGTCAACAATGCTACTACATACATTATTATAACACATAACAATGTCATTAATCATTTATAGTGCAAGATAAGAAAATAAACTTATCTTATTATTTTGAGTGACTCGAAACTAAGGGAGGAACTTTAACTCTCCATCAAACCACAGAAATTTCTTGCAGTTTACCACCCTTGAGCAAGATTTAGAGTCTAAGGGATAAAGTTCTTAAGGGAATTCACACCAATGCCAACTGTATTATGACATAGGAGTATGGTATACATCAACCATGGAGCACTCAAATTTCTTAGGAAAACCATGATAAAAGTTCTAGAAGTTAGCACATAACACAACAATGTGTGCAAGGGGTGCATGCTTGGGAAATGTGAAAAAGAAGCATTTCAAAAGCATTTCCTAGGAGTGACAATAGAGCCAAGGGTGTGTTGGAGTTGATACATTATGATATGTGTGGCTTGTTTTTAACAAAATATATTAGGGGTTATGCATATTTTGTAAGATTTGTTGATGACTTCTCCAGGAATACTTGGATATAATTATTGAAGACTCGAGATGAAGCCTTTAGTTGCTTCTACAAGTTTAAGGCTCTCATTGAGAACATGAAAGGAAATAAGATAAAGGTGCTTCATGCAGGTAATGGAAGTGAGTACATGGATAAAACCTTCAAGGAGTTGTGTGTAAAGGAGGGCATCAAGGGAGAGTGGATAGCTCCATATAACTCGCAACAAAATGAGATCGTTGAGAGGAAGAATAGGTTAATATTTAGAAAAGTTAGGGTGATGCTATATGACTAGGATATGCCTAGATTTATATGGATAGAGGCATATAGTATGAAAATATATATTTATAACAAGGTTCCTCACAAGATTTTGGGGAAGATGACACTCAAAGACGCATTTATAGGAAAAAAGTCAGAGGACAATCACTTCAATATTTTTGGCAACATAGCATATTGTCACATTCCAGATGAAAAACACACCAAGTTAGATTTGACTACAGGGAAGGAATATTTTTTTGGTTACAACAAAACATCCAAGGCATACAAGATTTATATTCTAGGTACTATGAATATTATTTTGAGATGAGATGTGAAGTTTTAGGAGGAGAAATCCTTCAAGACATCTCCTAAGTTTCCAACAGTTGATTAGAGCGAGCTAGAAAAAGCTCCAAGGATGGCCAAGGATATAAGTCTCATGACACTAGTATGAGTACAATATTAGGTAAAAGTGAAAAGGAGAATTCACAATAGGTGGAGAAGCAACAACAGGAAGAGGAGTAGGAAGCTCCACCCGCCACTAGTGGGAGAAGGAAAATGGAAGTGTCTGAGAAATTAAGAGACGTGTAGGAGTTTGTTGGAGCTCCTAGATTGAGAAATAGGGACAGGAAACCACCAAAGATGTATTTAGGGTACAAGACATTAATGATAAAACTTATTAACAAAAATCCTTCCAGTTATGAGGAGGTTGCACAACGTCATGTATGGCAAGATACAATGGTGAAGGAGTACAACTCCATCATGTCGAATGACATGTGGGAGGCTATACCAAGGCTGTTAGATAGGGAAGTGGTTGCTTCTCATTAGATCTACAAGATCAAACTTGCTATAGATGGAAGTGTCGAGAAGTACAAGGCTAGGTTTGTGGCCAATTGTTTTCTCAGAATGAGGGAATAAACTATGAGTATGCTTTTTCTCTAGTGGAAAAATACACTTCCATCAAGGTTGTGATCTCTCTAGCTGCATAGATGGGATGACATACTTACGAGATGGATGTCATGATGACTTTTCTAAACAATGTGATAGAAGAGTATGTGTACACAAAACAACCAGCGGTATTTAAGATGCATGGGAGTGATAACCATGTATTCAAGTTGAAGAGAGCACTATACAAACTTAAGCAAGCTCCTAGAGCATGTTATGGCATGATTAGAAATTACTTGCAACAAATGGGCTTTGTGAAGAGTGAGAAAGAATTAAACCTCTATTATTTGATGGTAGGAGGTAAGCCTCTCATTCTCATATTATATGTGGATGATCGATTTCTAATAGGGTCACTAGGGCTCATAGTGGAATACAAGAGGTTTCTAACAAGGTCACTAGGGCTCATAGTGGAATACAAGAGGGACTTGGCAATAGAGTTTGAGATGAATGATTTTGGGCTAATGCAATATTTTCTAGGTCTAGAGGTATGGCAGATAACTACAAATATCTTCCTTGGTCAAGGGAGAAATACTATGGATATTTTGAAGATATTTAGGATGTTGGACTATAGACCCATGTCAAAACTTATGATTACCAACTAGAGCAATATAGATGTGTTAGAGTAAGGAGAAATAAACCCCACCTTGTATATGATAGCTTATTGGCTCTCTGATGTATCTAGTCAACAATAGGCCAAATATATGTTTCACATTCAACACTCTCAATTAGTTCATAGTTGAATCTAAGAGATTACAATGGAAAATGATGAAACATATGTTGCAACATCTATGAGGTACGATCGAGTATGCTTTGATATCTTCTCATGGTGATGGTTTTAGGTTGATGGGGTATATAAATGTAGACTGGGCAAGTAGTGTAGTGGATTGGAAAATGTCCTAAGGGTGTTTCTTTCATATTGGATCATGGGTTGTCTCTCAATACAAAAAGAAGTAGAAGCGTGTGGAACTAAGTTCTACAAAGGAAGAATACATATCAACAAGCACAACTAATTGTGAGGATATATGGATTTGGAAGATTCTAGTAGCATTATTTAGCCCATACATTGGAGCTAACCAGTATCCATTGTGATAATCAAAGTTGTATCAAGGTCTCTGGGAATCAATTGTTTCATTATAGATCAAACAAATTAGCATCATATAACACTTCATCAAGGACTTTGTACAAGATGGACTAGTTTGACTAAAATATATTTCCATAGATCAATAGGTTGTAGAAATTCTTGATGATACCCATCAATAGGTCCATTTTGAAGATTAATATGCTATCCTCTAGCCTTAAAACTATCCTTCTCTTGCATCAATTCAAAGTTTTTGTTATATTATTTTGAGTAAGGGGAGTAAAAGGTGTTTTTCATAGTATGTGTCCTAATGTGGTTTAGCTGTAGGAAAATGAGGCATTTTTTAGGCTATTAGTATGCAGGGGTTCAATGGAGATAACTAGGAGAGAATCTAGGGGATTTGGCCATGTTGGCTTGATGAGGCCTAACCCAGATTCAATGTTAGTTGCACCAACCAACAAAACCCTTACCGGTTGGCCCTTTCGGCAACAACCAGCGTAGCGCAGGCTGCAATCTCACGCAAAGCAGTATTGGGGGATGACAGAACTAGGTTACTGCATCCATAGGTCTGTGTGATGTATTCCTGTGGCTTCTAGGGCTTAGTTCTGACTTCGCAAACCCTAACCCTTCTGGAACAGCTAATAACAATAAACCTTATAGACAATAATTATATCTTCACGAAGGTCATTAACTAGTCATAACATGCATAATTTATATCGATCTACCATTTTCGTGCATTACATGAACATTTATTCATATAATTTAAAATATAGAGCAGAAACGCATCAATTGCAAAAGTAAATACAAATAAGAAGATACGCAAAGTATGCATCAAAACTATCTTTTATTAGATGATCTTTCAAAGTACAGGATTTCCTTCCCTACGCACTCAGTTGCAGGGGCTTGCACACTCAGCTTGTAGACTTACCAAGGTCTCCGCGCACTCAGCTGCAGGAGCCTTACCCTTCGTCTAAGTACAGGAAATAGACCTTCTTGCCTTAGCTTACTTGCCCAAACAATGATTTGCTATCTTATGATGATCTCTTGGACTCGCTATGACTCCTCTATTTATAGCCTTTCCTTTTACAATACCATGGTCTGTGAACCATGGGCGGGTCTCAAAACTTTCTTATCACCTAACAATATAAGGGACTAAATCCCCTTTGACTCTTAATATCTTCACACTCCACTTCCAAAAATCGTGGAGACTTTACATTTTTACGAAAAGGAAATACAAAATTTTAACCTAAGGACCCCATCCCAACAACCCCCCAACACAATTTGGTGACTAATCCTCAAGTCACTCAGCTGTCGTTTCAATATTTTCTTGCATTTCAGGGATCTCCAACTTCAAAACCTGCATATGAGTTATGCCCTGCATAGCTACCTATTGTACTTCCTCGACAAATTTCTCTGTAGTGGGGCCTTCCACCGCAAGGCCCATGGTCCTTTGAGATTGTTGCATTCCCTTAAGCTTGCTTTGCACTGACAGATTTAGCTAGCTAGCTTCCTCTATCCAAGGTTGTGTTCTTGCCATAAGAATGGCCTCTTTCCAACACATCTCTTTATTGTCATTCTGAAGCTTCTTCCATTCCTGTAGTTTTGCGAACTGTTGCATTGACACCAAAGTGAACACAATTTATTTAATGTCATCAAATTGTTGTTGTTTTTCTATAAGGTATGCGCCAATCCTCTGCAGAGTGGGGTCCTCCTATAGAGACAGCCATAGCTCGATGGCTTGCTCGAACAACTTTGTGCAGTCCTTGACTATTGCTTCTAGTGTGGCCATGCCTTCCTTTATAATAGCTTTGCACTACTCTCAAACCTCTGGCCGAGTTGTCGGCTGCAACTTCAATTGCAGCTCCAAAATCTATAGATGTAATTCAAATCAGACTCAACCGATTTCATCTTTGGATTCTTTGTTCACCCTGTCCAGATCCTAGATCTTTTTTATCAACGTTGCATCAGTTGCAATGTTAAGTTCAAGCAGCTCATTACACGCTTGTGTAATCGTTCCTTCTAAGTGTTGGCTGCGCGTAAAAATTTCTTCCTTCTCCTGCAATGCTTTCACCTTTTCTTTGAAGATATACTATTTATTTATTTTTTATTCATTAATCACTAGTAGTGAGCTCTTCTCCCTAACCCTTAGCTCATCCAATACTCCTTGGTGCAACTCATACAGGGTTTGGATAAGGAGTGTCGCGAGGTTGATGCCCAAATTCTTGATCTGTGAAAGATGGGAATTGACCTCTTCTGAGTTGGTGCGCAGGGTCCCATCTAGAAATTTAATCACACAGAGGTCCAGATTCTAATCTGTGTCCAACATTGTTACGCTCTCTTGATCTAGGCTCACCTAAATCTCGCTCGCTTGACCTACACTTTCTTGTATTCGGCCTGTCTGGATCTACAGATCGCGTAGATCCTTCTGCACTTTTCCCATCGGCTATTGGTACTACTCCTCAAATTGGGTCCATAATTCTGTTGTAGTGCCCCAAAATTTTGCTGCCAATTTCATCTAAGTCCCCTTCAATGAGGACTAATGGTTCCACTTGGGTGAATCTAGTTGACTTTTGTTTCTTCCATGGCCTTGAGGATGTATGCTTTGTTCTTTTCCTGACCACAAAGGGGGTTCCCTACTTCGCACTCCCACCCTCTTCTGTATTTTACCCTTGTTGGTCTTGTATGTGCTGAGAGTCAGAATCCTCAACCTCGATTATGGTTTCCCAGCCCACTCGCTCTTTTTCAGTAGCTATCTTGGCAGCAGCTTCCTTAGAACTCACTTCCTTAGCTACAACCTCTTTCCACTACGCAACTTTCTCTCGAGCTACAGTTTGTTGGGGTTCCTTCTATTTCTCTGCTATTTATGTCTATGTCATGGTACCTTCTACTACCTTTATCATTCATGTGCCCAGATCTGATGGGTAAAGCCACTCTCCTGGCCATTTACCTATAATCTCTATGACATTTGCCTCGCCAACAAGATAAGGCAACTTGTGCCATGTCTTCTTCAGATCCCCTCTGGTGTGAACATACACGTTATGAAATTCAACCTTGAAGTCGGCATAAGGTTCATACCACTCATATAAGGTATGTGATAGCTTCGGCCTTTGGCTAATCACCATGCATAGATACATCTCCACCAGCACCCAGGACATCTTGGTCTCTGTAACCCATGCAGTGTTCTTCGTTGCCTAGAGCAAAGAGAACTTTGATGCCTCTGGGAGTTTAGATTCTTGGGGAGGAAACTGGTTGTCCTCTAGTGTCCTCCATGCTACTAATGCAATCAATAGTAGTAACCCGATATAATGAAATGTCTTGCCCTCATCCTGGGCCTCCTGACAATTCTCCAAGAACTCTTTGTACATGTACTGAGCCTAGTTGTACTGGAACCCTTTATCACATTCCACAACTAAAGAAATCATGGGCGCCAAAACCTCATCCATGCGACACTTCCACATGATCTTGAATGCTAATATTTGCATGGTGAACTACACCATGAGGTTTGTAATTGAGTGGATGGAATATCCACATGACATTTTAACCAACTTGAACTTGCTTTTCATCTAATCGGCGAGTTGCTTCTTTTTCGTTTTCTCTCCAAACGCTTTTGCTAGATCCACACCTTGATGGGGCAGCAATTTGATCTGATGGATCAACATATCTATAATTGGTATGGGTTTTCCTAGCCAAAGACACCCATAATGCACCAAAATCAATAATTTTCAGACACATACTATGTTAATGATGGTGCGACTAAAGTGTGGCACCCAGAGCATGTTCAAGAGGCCTAATTTATCAACACCTATGACCCACTTCATAGGTTCAATTGCATAACCACAATTTCCTCACAATAGATATTTGATACATATTTGATCGACGCAAACTGAGGGAACTTCTCATGATCTCCCAAATCCCAATCCTTCAGCTTGAGCGTCGGAATGTAGCCCAACAACTCGCCCTCAAACACCATCATTTTTGGTAGTAGTGGCATAGAAACCATAAATTTGGCATTGTCTGGGTCCTTAGGCACCTTATTTATGCCCCTTCATGGTGGTATATACATTTGTAACTGATTCATAGGCTCATCCTCCTTAGCATCCATCTCCCTAATGCCTCTGTGTAGTTCTTCTTCATCCAAATCAAGGGGCTCATTTGGTTGTTGCACTTTGTCTATCTTCCCTTTCTAGAAAACCTCTGTGGGGTTTTTCCATGGTGACTGCCTCACTGGAACAGAATGTGGTTTCTTCTGGTTCTTGTTAGCTGCAAAGGTATTAGGCCTAGGAGACCTAGGTGCCATAGTAAAAAATCTCGTAAGAACAAAGGGTATTGCTTCAACTGAGGGTGCTGCTTCGGAGGGTGCTACTTCTGTTGCAAGGGGAGTTGTAGTCATTCTCTCAAATATGATATTACGATTCCAATTAGGTAAGTTGGCCAACTTTAGTTGTGCTAGAATTTCCTACCAACCCTTCTCAGACATAAAAACTCATCCTAAAAGTAAAGTTTAAGCCAAACTTGTTGGAAGAAAAGTGTTTGAATGCGGGGTGAAATGCTAGATTTATAGGTGAATTTGAATTTGGATCCAACCATTCCCTCCAAATTTCTATCATTAATAAATATTTGGTGGTAGATTTTCAAATGTTTTCCCCATAAATGTACCTTCCCCGCTCCTCCTAATTGAAAATTTTCCATCAATCATCTACAATGCTTCCAACGGCTATGTTTTGACAAGGTTGCGTAGCACCAACCTTTGTGGAGCAACCACCTTGCCGCAACTCCCCTCGGCGCCCTACTTTCTTCCATTGTGTGGACCTCTTAATCCGTCTTTCCCATTTTTTGGCAGTGTAGTTTATAGTCCCGTACTTCATTCCAGCTGCCTGGAGTGCTAAGACTACCCTGCCATCATATATTCATTGTGCAAGAGTAGGATCACCTTTGTACAACTTCAATTGGTTTCCATTGACTTTCCCTGGAAATAATTCTCCATTCAGCTTCATAATCTGAACTACACCACCATCGGTAATTTATTTTACCACATAGGGTCCCGTCCAATGCATTTGAAACTTTCCAAGAAATTTCATAAATTTACTATCATATAATAATACCAAATCATTAACCTGGAAGGTGCATTGCTTTATATGTCGATCATGTCATGCATTTTCGCACTCTTTTTTCCCTTGTTGGTGAAATCTTGGTAAAAACCAATCCTCCTCCAATTCCATCAGTTGTGCGAAACGCTCCTCCATAGTATCGTGATCATCCATATTCATTAGTGTTGCAATCCACTGACTTAGAAAAATATATTCCATGGGCATCACAACCTCCTGCCCATAGACCAACCTGAAAGGGATTTGACCTGTCAATGTTTTACAAGTGGTTCTATATGCCCACAGGATGGCTAGTATGTGCACATCCCAGTGTTTTTGCATCGCATTGTAAACCTTCATCAAAGATCTCTCTAGGATTTTTTTGAAGGCTTCAACCATACCATTAGCTTGAGGGTGATAGGGTGTACTTTTCTGATGATAGACCTGGAATTTTTCAAGCATCGTGACAATCATTTCGTTTAAGAAGTGTGTGCCCCTATCACTCATTAATATATTAGGGAAGCCAAATTGGGACGAGATAAACTCAAAAATAAAATTTGTAGTGGTAGTTGTGCTATAGTCCTTTACTGGTTGCACTTATGCCCATCGCATCAAGTATTCAGTTGTTGTAATAATATATCGTGCTCTGGTCTTTTTCCTTGATGGCCGGATCAAACCAAAAAAATAAAACGCCCATTTATCGAACATCTGCAAAGTTATCTATGGATTTAAGGGATATTCATCCCTCCGTGATGGTCTCCCCATCCTTAGGTAAGCATCGGATGCCCTACAATACGATTTAGAACCCTTATTCATCATTGGTCACCAAAGTCTCGCGCACATGACCTTCTACACATTTTCTCTACCTACATAGTGTCCTCCTACCACTCCTCCATGTGCTTTTGCAAGGATGATTAGTCATTCAATCTTTGGGACATATTGTTGCGGTATTTCATCAGAGCCCATTTTATATAAGTGTCCAATGATCACAGAAAAATCAATCATGCTAACCACCAACTCCTTCTTCTGTTGTGTATAATATCCTTCTAGGGCTATGCCAATTGTTAAAAACTGGATTATATCAGCAAAGTGATCATTTGTAACACGAACAGTAAAGAGTTACTCATCAGGGAACCCTTCTTCCAAACTAGCAGGCTCATCACCAGTCTCAATCCAGGATAGATGATCAAGACCAACATTCAATCATTCAGGCTTCACAATCACCTCAAAATCATACTCTTGAAAGAGCAATAACTACCTGCAGATCTTCCCTGCCAACACAAGCTTATTTACTAGGTATTTTAGAGCATAATGGTCAGTATACATCTTGAAGTGCGCACCTTACAGATAGTGTTGTAATTTTTGTAGCACGTACACCATTTCCAACCCTATGCACTCTGTAGTCAAGTATTTCTTCTCCGCCTTTGACAATTTCTTTCTCACAAACGTGATAGGATGATCAATATTTCCTTCACCTAGTTGGGTTAGCACCACACCTAGCACAATACAAGAAGCATCCACATGAACGTGAAACTCCTCTTTCCAATCTGGGAACACTAGAATAGGTGCAGTGACCATTTTCTCCTTTAAAATGTCTAATTGTTCTGACACTCTTCATCCCAACAAAATGTTGCATCCTTCTTCAACAGTTTCTCCATTGGTGCAGTGACTTGTGCATATGCCTTGATAAGCTTTCTATAATACCCTGTATGGCCCAGTTTCATGTGCAACTATTTTATGTTCTTTGGGTCCTCCAAATTGACAATAACAAATATATTTGCAGGGTCTACCATCAATCCCTGCTTGCAAACCACATGACCTAGCAATATTCCATAAGGAACATAGAAGATGCATTATTTCAGATTCAGGGCGATTTGATGTCTACAACAGGTATCCAACATAAGGTGCAGACTTGCAAAATGGCACTATAACAAACCAAATATAGTCCAATAATCAAATTATACTTCTAATAATTTATGGATAAATTCCTTAAAAGTTGTAATTACTACCCTTGAGAAGATCGCCGGTGCATTCTTCAATCTAAATGGCATTACCTTATATTGAAAACATCCCCATTTTGTTGCGAAGGTGGTCTTGATACAATCCTTCGGCGTGATCTTGATCTGATGGTACCCCAAGAACCCATCAATGAATGAGTAGGCTTCCTATCCTCCAAGATTCTCCAAAACTTCATCTGTAAATGATTTTGGAAATGGTTCATCGACGCAATGCATCATTTAGCTTTCATAATTTGATGCATATCTGGATTTCATCTTGTTGCTTCTTTTCCTGGACTACCATAGGGCTCACCCAGTCTGATTCCTCCACAGGCTTAATGATCCCAGCCTCTAACATTTTTTCCAACTCTTTGTGCACCTTTTCCTTGTATTTTTCGATTCAGACGGTAGGATCATTTTTTTATAGGCTTCACGTTTGGCTTCAAAGTAATCTTCATCATGCCTAGGTCCCCTACTATCCCCTTCAGATTCAAGAGCTTGGTGGGAAACAAGTCTTGGTATTCGTACAACAGTGTTGCGACCTTATCAACTATATCCTCATCCCAATAGTCACCTACTTTTGCAAACTTCGTCTGCGCTTACAATATAATGTTTACCTATCTAGTCTTCAAAGGCTCTGTCATGTCAAGAATTGTTTCTTTGTGTCCTCCAAATTCACGTTTTCCCTCAGACTTCGGAATGTTGATATTTCTCGAGTCATCTTCTTCTTTCTCTGTGGTCATTTTATAACATTCTATCACATGGCACAGTTGCATATTCCAATCAAGTTGAACCCATTCTACCAATTCCTCGAGCATTCTAAAGATTGCAGCCTTAATTTCTTGGAGTGCCTCATAAACGCATTCAAATCCATCCTCAAAGTTGAAGGTCAACAGAAAAATTTCCCTCAGGATAGCCCACTTGGTTATCCCATGGTGCACCTCAGTATCCAAGTACCAGTTGATTGGAATGGTATCCAAAGTGTGACAAAATATGTCCACCCATCCAGGTTGAGGTTCGTCTCCCCAAGATTTAGTCCACTATGAAAAATTCTCATGCGAATTGTATTTTCTTGTGTATTTCTATGTCATATGAGCATTAGCATACCTGAACCACAACTTCATCATTCACCTGTATTCTTTCCAATCAACGAAGTTGTTCTTATGTGTACCCCACCAACGGGTAGGCATAGCGCCATATATAGTGCCTGAAACATATGTTATTCTACTACCCCCCTTTAAAACTTATCCAAAAACAAGTTAGCATCATCTAAACCATCATAATGAGGTAGATTTCATACCTTCATGGATATACAGTGAAGCAATTTTGTCAACATGTTGCAGTGCAGCAAGGAAAATTTATGTAATCTATTCTGCCAATGCTCAAGTTATTCATCGAAACCTGAGGTGCAAGAGCTATCTCTATCCCATGTAATTATCCATATACTATAGTATTGATCTAGTCCTCATCACATGTAGTGATCTTATACATCTAATCCAGATGATCCTCTTCTTCATATTCGTGCATTGGTTCCATGTATCATGCACCTTTAGTTGGACCTAATGTAACAATTACTCAGAGCTCTTTCCTTTCAAATTTCATTATGTGTTTCTTGAGATTAATGACCACATCCATGTCGAAGGCCCAATCAATGCCTAATAGCACAGGGTAAGTATTACTATCGTCCACTATCTCGATCACTTCAAAGTTGTCCAGGGCACTCGCTCCTTCAATATCCACCGTAACCCCATACAGGCACCCCATAGGAATGATCTATTGTCGATTTTCCATGTGTAGATGGATAGGAGACCACTGCAGCACAGGTCTTCCTATTCTCTCCCAAGTCTATTTTGGTAGCAAATTCACATCGGAGCATAGATCAAGAATTACTTGATCCATTTCGTACTCTTTGATCTGTGCAGTTATCCTCATTTCGCGACCTATTTGTTTCTTGATTATTCCCAATTTTTGTATGATGCGTTGTTCGAGAGGAGTCTTGACCTTACCTGTATAGTTATCAAATAACTCTTGGAGCCTTTCTACCACCTTTCTATCCTGCAACAACTTCATACAAGTCTTTAGAAAGGTAGCTAATAGCAAATGATGTACGTCCTCACTTCATTATTTCCGCCAGACTTCTTCTGACTTCCTGAGGTAGAGGCCTCAATGAATCTATTTTTGGATTCCATAAAGGTTTCCTTAGCATGATTTAGATCGAATCCAACTCCCTTATTGACAGCCTACGTATCCAACCTTTATTTTACGACCGCATTCCTTTATATTCTCCAATGGCAATACCACTTCGCATCACTATAGTAATGCTAGGTTCTTCTTCGCGATGCTCCACCCTCATCATTTGAATATTTTGTGTAGGTGTTTGATCATTTTTCTCCTGTATCTTGGCTATTAGTACTGGGAAATATTCTATAACATGATCAAATTGTTGGCAATACAGACAGGAGGGATGTGTTGGGTTCTGATAGTCACCTGCAAAATGACCTACTTCACCACAATTATAACAAATCACCTGTCCTCGACCCCTTCCATCTCCTCCTCCTCGTCCTCTTCCTCGGCCCTAGAATCCCCCGTGCACTGCACCCATGCCCTGATCCTAATGTTGATTTTCCACCTACATTCAATATGTAGGGGTTCGCTCCATCATCAATTCATAGCTTTGATAATTGCACGCATCATGCCCAACTGATTTACAAAAACTACAAAATAACTGCTACAAAATTTGCACAAAATTTTGTAGGAGATGACAGTTTTCAGTTGTGTGCTTCATAGTTATCTAACAAATAGTGCACCATAAGGCTACCCTTACGCTGGGTCCAGTGATATTTTTTGGCTTTAGGAACAGGACCTCCCCCAATGAGGTAGCTCTGATAGACTAGAAATTGGTCCTTATCATAACCATGGCCTTTACATTTCAAGCACCAAACTTTTGTGCACGCCTCGAGCTGGACTTCCTTTCCCTTCTTAAGGGTCTGTAACTCTATGTGCAAGCTCAATAGCTACGACTAAATCTACTACATCCCTATATTTGTATTATGCATTGATGAAGCTTCTAATCTCATGGAGATCTCCACAACTTCTGCTTGCGTCCCTATTTTTTGTTGTGACAATGGTAATCTTAGATGAGGTAGGAGCGAAGAAATGTACTAGTCTCTATGCTGAGTATTTGTAATACTCATATTAGCCTACTGAATCTGACATTTTAATCTTTGATCAAAGTCCCACGTGCACTCATTTACCGTTTGATGGATATCCTTGAGCTCTATTATAGATTGGGCCTGAGATTTGGACTTCTTTAACTCATTGTTCAGCACTTGCTGCGTTTCTAGCATATTTGCATTGGGTTTATCTGTGTAGAACTTGATGTACCAACTCAGTGCTCTATCCTATAGTGCTATGACTAGCTGCGCTTTCTTCATGTTGTCATCAATGACCTGTTGTGCCTTCCATATAGCATATGTGATGAACCAAAATTGTTTGGGTTCTTTAGTTCCCATACCCTTAAACATAGGCATCTTCATTGTATTCGCCATGTTAAATGATGGAGGTGAAGGTGGAGGTGGGGGTGGAGGTGTAGGTGTGTGAGGTAGAGGTGGAGGTGGAGGTGGAGTGGATGGATGAGGTATCCATGTGATACCCTAACTTACTATCTGCAATGCGTTTCATGGTTTTCTTAGAATATTACCTTCGTCGTCACTATCAGATGATCCTAACATCAGACTGTATTCAAACCCAGATTCTTCATTCCTTCTAAATGCTCTCCCACTTCATGAAGTCCCAAACATCAATTTAAAGGCATAACTTTTTTTTCACACAATAGCATCTTAATCCAAATCTTCAGAGATTTCAATTACTTACCTTTTGGTCCTTTGAATAACCTACGCTCTGCTTCACTATAAATGGTGGACATATTGATGTTGAACTTAGTGATGAATCCTCCCATAATACGATCGATCTAGTGGTCGGCGGCCTACGCGATGTTATTTTCTGAAGCATCTAAGTGCTTCACCAATTATGGGGTCCACACAATAGGGTCGTCAAGCCTCCACGTACCCTGACTATTCACTAATTTGGACAACCACTAGCGCAATTCACAGGGGAAAGAGCAGAAGAATATTTTGTGTTCTTCTATGAATACATATCTATTTAGCCATTCTTCCTTCGACAAGCACGGATTTCTATTCTCCTGGGTTGCAAATGCATGCAACTTTCGATCGATCCACTTTTCAATTTCTGTCTTAGTGGGGAACCACTTATCACACATTCCTCAGAAAGATCCCATTCCTAGAAATGAAACCATTTGTTGGCTTGATGAGGTCTAACCCAAGTTCAACATTAGCTATGCTAACCAGAAAAACCCTAACTACTGGCCCTTTTAGTAGCAACCCATGTAGTGTAGGTTGCAGTCTCACCCAAAGTAGTATTGGGCGATGACAGAACCAGGTTTTTTCATCTAGAGGTCTATGTGATGGGTTCCTATGGCTTCGAGGGCTTATTTTTGTTTTCACTAACTCTAATTATTCTAAAACAAATAATAACAATAAATCTTATACACAACAAGTATATCTTTGCAAAGGTCATTAACTAATCATAACATGCATAATTTATAATGATCTACCATTTTTCGCGCATTAGATAAACATGTATTCATATACTTTCGGATACAAAGCGGAAACACATAAATTGCATAAGTAAATGCAGATAAGTAGATACACAAAGTATGGATCAAAATTGTCTTTTATTAGATGATATTTCAAAGTATAGACATTCCTTCCCTGTGCACTCAGTTGTAGGGGCCTGCTCACTCAGCTTCTGGGCTTACCAAGGTCTCCGCGCACTCAACTGCAGGAGCCTTCCCCTTTGCATAAGTACAGGAAATAAACCTTCCTACCTTAGCTTACTTTCCCAAGCAATGATTTTCTATCTTAGGATGATCTCTTAGGCTCGCTATGACTTCGTGGACCATGATTGGGTCTCAAACCATTTTTAACACCTAACAACCTAAGGGACTAAATCCCCTTTGACTCTTACTATCTTTGTGCTCCACTTCTACAAATAAAAAATAATTTACATTTTTATAAAAAGGAAATACAAAATTTTAACCCCAAGGACTCCATCCCAACAGGCCACCTCCTTAACTCCCTAAACTCAACTTTGGATCACCATATACTCTCTTACTAGTTCGAGTTCACTGGAAGTCGAGTGACTCCTAGTCCAAGTCAAGATCAATAAGGACAAGGTCCAACATTTTCGAGATCATGGAGGGAACCATTCCTACTTTCAAGAGAGTGGTTTTAGCTTCCTTTTTGTATAAATAAACTAGAGGAAGAGATCATTAGGATTCAAATTTTTCGTTCAACTAGTTGTAGCTATTGAGCTCCAATCTTGACATTGTTATTTTCAAATTTTATGTGATGAAATAGACCTGCACTTTTTGATAATGATAAGTTGGATTTTAAGCTGCATTTGAGTTAGTTTCAGAGGGTTGAGACCCTTGGATTTGGGCCCAACCAAGAGGCTTTGGTCCCTCTTCTTGTACTTATGTTTATTCTTGATTCCAAGCAGTTCATAGTTTCTTACATTTCAATAGAAGTTAACCTATAGAACCCTGTGGTTGCATCCTCTACATCACCTCTCTTATGGGAGAATGAGTGGAAGGATTCACAACCACAACCCAAAAAGATTGTGTTTATGATTTCTTGGAAATAGATAAGTGTTATGTTGTAGCGGGTGCAACACCCTCCAAAATTTTGTCTTTCACTCAAATTTCGGAGCCTTCCTCAATCTTTCCCTTGATTGTTGCAAACAATTGAGCTCATTTCACGATCTTTCCCAAAGTTCTTTAAACCCATTCACTTGTCGAATTAATTGTCATGTTTTGGAATGTTTAACTGTTTTTCCATGTTTTCGAACCTTTTTATGGAAGTTTTGAAGGTTTGAATTTGAGTATATGAGTTGTCATAGCCATTTAAACATCAGTCTCACTCATACACAAAGTATTGAGCACTATCGCACAAGTGTTGTCATGGTTTTCCTTAAGTCTATCTTAAGTGTTGCACTTGTCTCTTCTTGTCATGAGCTAGTCACGCAGAGGTAATGCTTTGTCTATTTCTCCGATGGTCTATGTTGTCATGTGGTTGAAGTATGATAAATGTGTGATCACGAGATCCAATTCATCACAAGTATGTCTTCCTCCTGCACTTAGCCATTTTTCTGAAAATATCCTCGACTAGGAAACTCAACTTCACTGAACCCCCACTGAACTATGCACTCTCCAATCTCAGCCCTCAATGTTGTAACCTTGTTGCCTGGAACTATGCATTGTACAGTAATTGTCCTCCAGGGCAGTTGCACTACGCAATTCCAGAGCTCAGCAACCTTCCTTGACCCCCAGAATTGTGCAGCAATTCCTCTCAATCTGACTTGAACTGCACACTTCACACTTACAGTGCTCAAACTTTTCCCCTTTCCTATTGGAACGTCATAATGTGTAGGGAAAATAACCTTCCTTGGCCTCCAAAATTGTGCAACGGTGTCCTCTAGGGTCCTGCCTCAGCTAGAGCTCATTGATCTCAAGAAATGCATAGATTTTTCCTTCAGGTCTCTCTACTACTCAATATCCTTTGCCTCATAATTGTGTAAAATTGACCCCCAAGGCCTCATCCCACATCACCCACTGTTGGATTGAACTGTGCAATCTTGACTCCCAACAGCCACTATGCAATTTTGTTCCCCAGCGGGACTATCCTGAAAGGTTTCTCAGTCAAGCCTAAGTTGCAGTTTGGTTAGTCTCAGTGATCAACCTCTCTCCCTATCACCTGGAACTACGCAATGCATAGTTATTGGGCCCTCTCTCCTAGCCTATCACTTGCCCCAAGCTCAGTTCATGGATAATAATTCCTCTTATTAGGATAGGGAGTTTCTGGATTGATGTCATCCCATCATCAGTGAATTGCAACAACATGTACGTTGTCAAGTCATGTCAAGATGATGAAGAAGGAGAATAAGGAGGGAATCATGCCTAAAGACTCACTTGTAGTTGAAAAAACAAATGGAGCTACCAAGAGAAAGCATATCAAAGAACACATATATCACTCAGCAGCAATAGTAGCTTGACATTAACACATCATCAAGACAATCCATGTCAATTGTTTCATGTCAAGTCATGTCAAGTGTTTTTATATGCCACATCACTATTGTGGGCCATGTATATTGTGTTAGTCCCTTATAATTTCATAGGCTAAGGAGGAGATCGAGAAGGGTAACCTCAAACCACTTCATCTCAGTAGCTATCCCTACTGAGCAAGAGAGGGATCTCTCAAATTTTTTTATCGGTGAAATGACTTTAAAGCAATACGTTTTGGGCTAGATATGTATGAATGTTTGTGTATTGGTGAATTTTAGATTTTAGGGTTTGCTAGGCTAGGGTTTGGAGCCAATGATTAGGTCTAGGCTTTAGGAGTGTAGAAAAAAATATAGAAATAAGCTAGGTAACAGAATTTTGTGGTGTACTCATAATATTGTCAATGTAGTATAGAATATAAAGTTTAGAAGAGACTAATGAGCATAAGCAAATACGAGTTCATTAGATTTAGAAGACATAAAAACAACTATGAAAACCATATAAACAAAGCTTGAAATCAAGAATCATGTCTATTTAACTGCAAGGTATCCATAGAAAGAAGACAAAACATGTGTTTAAATATGATTTAACCACTAGAAAAAAGATAGAAGAAGAAAAAACACCATGAACTCACTGGACTAGAGTTCCTTAAAAATAGTTGCAATTGTCTCTATATTAGCTGAGAAGATCGTTACATGCAAGCCTCCTCCACAAAAGTCCAACCCTTCTCTCTAGAAGAGAAATGATACATATAGAATCACTTAGACCACTTTCTCATCTTCAGGATTTGAATTCCTAGATGGTGGAACTGACTCCAAGATTCTCTCAACCAATAGGTGAGAGTGACAAGGTGAAACTCAAACACTTCTTGGAGAGTTTGTTTAGGAGTTTGCTTCCTTAATGAGCCCTATTAAACATAAAAAAACAACCTATCATGTACATTTATTAATTCCTACATCACCTAGCCACGAAAAAAGTGCCATTACATTAAGAGTTTTGACTTTGACCAAGTCAAATTGAAAGCTAGAAAATTTACACAGTGAAATTTACAATTAAAAACACGGAAATTGTAGAAGCGCAGTGCTGACTTTGAGCCCACTTTAAGGTGCCTTCCTAAGGCCCAAATGACAATCTGATTGAATGGTCAACTATAATTTCAAGTCTAGTTCCATAACACCTTGAATTTTTTAAAATGAACCATGGGAAGGCCTTCAAAAATCTATTCTCCCAAGGTCACTCCATGAGCGCAATGCATGTCGAAAAGAGGCCTAGAAAGCTTATTTTTGGCCATGTTTTTCCACTTTTCTCAAAATTTTGGCCTCCTCTAGAAAATCTGAAGAAATTTGTTTTTAGAGGATGCCAAGGGCTTTCCAAAAATGCAACTTTTTCTTAAAATGGTTGCTTGAGGAAAAAGCATAGCGCCAACCACTAATTTTCTGAATTAGGCATCAAAATTTGCAAAAAAACAAAACTGATCAGAATTTCCTCAAAATTGGCCAAGATATATAAAATAAGGCATGTTAAGCCCTCATAGATGCTTCAAAAACCATCTCTAAGTTTCCTTCATCATTTTGGTCCTTTTGGGCTTCTTTGAGCTTGTTTTCAAGTTGCTTGACCTTGACATTACAAATCATGTTTTGAGCTTGGTAATGGTGTGCCAAGTGCCTTAGCAGTTGATTGTCTCTATTGGATTTCTCTAGAAGCTTCTCCAAATGTTCATTGACCGTGTTCAGCCAGTACTCTTTCTCTTGACTCACCTCTAAAGTAATTTTGTCCTCCAGGTCTAGCTATTCATTCAATAAAATGTGTTCTTCTTCTTCTTGTAATGCTTTCTTAAGCCCTTTAGTTCTTGGCCTTTTTCTCTTGACTTTCCCTTGTGTTCCTTCAGGCTCATTTGTCTCCATGACTTCTTTTCCCTTGCTGACCTACTGTAATAGTTTGGTTTTCTCTTTCTCCATGATCAATTGTTTTGCTTTCAATTGACTATTTTCTTGTTCTATGAATGAGATGATGTATCTTGCTCTTGCCATGTTGATTGTGAGTTCCTTGAGCTGATAATATTTGTCTCTGATCATCTACTACATGCTAGAAGTCTCATATTCTACCTCTAAGTCAACCAACTCAAATTCATGCTCAACCATGTCCTTATCCTACACTGATGGTCCCTGTTTTGCTGATGTAGAAGGCTTGGCTCCTTTCTCACCATAAGAAGCAAACACAAGCCTCTTTGCTCTCTTGTACATCCTAGTCACCTCAGGTTTAGGCACTTTAGGAACCTCGCTTGATTTTTTTGATAACCCTACTTCCATAGTTTGTGTTGATGTGTCTTGGTGATGGCTTGGTGAAGTAATCTCATTTCATTTTTGAAACCCCAGATGATAGGAAAGGGTAAACAATAGTGAGGGATGAGTGAAAAATGAAATGATGGTTAGGTGGAGTGGAAAAAATGGAAAGGGATATTCTAGGAGGTGGATATGGACAGTGAGAAACTTATAAAAATGAAATTAGGTGGAATGAAGGAAAGGAGTATTTGTAAAAAATGAAAAACAAAGTTTTTAGGAAAATTGTCCAAATTCTTTAGGAATGAGCTAGGGTTTCACAATTAGTGAAGCAACTTAATGTTTTGAGGTTGGTTCAGTGGTTCATATACAATATAAACATGTGTAGAGGTGTAGGATGATAATTTACATGTTTAACATATGAAAAATAGACTAGCCATCATCAACCCTATCATTATTTCATGGAAAATTGACTAAAAACCCTAAATGAAGAAATCTTTGGCTTTAATTCATCTTGCAAAATAAAAATGTGAGTAAGATGGTTTACTTACTTGTGTATGAGCTTAGGATTGCAAGAAAACAAGTGATCAAGCTTAAAAATTCAATTTGGGTGACTTTCAGGCAAATTTGAGGTACTCTTGCCCAAGCGCAATGCAGTCTTCCTGACCGCAACACCTAAGTGCAACGCAGTGTTCTTGAGCACAGCGTTGGCCTCCCAAGCACAACACAGTGTATCTAAGCACATGACCATCTTCCAAACCAATTTTGGAGGCCATAAACTAATTCAAATTGCAAACTTGATAGTTCGTTGGAAATCTCTTGAATTTGGCTATAAGGTGGACTCCTCAAGTGTGTAATTAGGATAGTCCATCAAGGAGAAAATTTGATTTTCCCAAGGTCACTTCAAAAACTAGGGTGTCTCTGACAAAAGCATAGCACCAACTTGTAGAGCACTTTTGGATTCCTTCCACTAATCCAAATCATGATCTGAAGGTACCATTGGAAAGCTTAGGATGTCTTCTACACAATAGAGTCCTTAACCACTACCAACACCGGCTCCAAACCCCTAAAAAACTGTCTTGAAGTCATGTTGTCCAAAAGAGTAGTAACTCTCTCATAGCAAGTGTAGTTTGGGTATTTCTTTCAAATCATAATATTGTGCATAAATGAAGAATTTTTGTAGTAATTCTCTCATAGCAAGTGTAGTTTGGGTATTTATTTCAAATCATAATACATATGCATAAATGAAGGAGTTTTTTGTTCCTTGGCCTGTCATTGACAAAAAGCTCTTTTGCTTTCATTAAATTCTTCTCCATTTGCTTGGAAGCATATTTTTAAGGAAAAATGCCCCTGTGAGGAATGATGAGACGAGGTAGTGTACTACAACGTTGTCTTATTTGAAATAAAACATTACCTTTACCTTTATTTTTCTTTCCCTAAGCTACTAACTCAATTTACCCACTGAATTACATGATAGACATGCATTTTTTTTTTACATATGGTATCATGACAACACATGGAGTGAAACCCTAGACCATGACCCAAAATGAGGAATTTAACCATTTCATGACCCAAGACACTTAAATGAAGATATGATACATCGAACAAGACAATGAACATGATGAGTGATGAAGACCATGACTAAATGAAGGGAGCAGCAGTGACCTAGACACAAAAACTAGTGACCAAAATTTTATTTGAAGATTCACTAAAATGACAAAAATTTGACTTAACACCCTAACAACACCTTATAAGAGCATATTTGATCACTGGTGATAAGCTGAACTAGATGACACTAACATTGGCTCCATCTGGGGATGGCAGCTCCTTGGAGGTGTGAAGAACATCATAGATCTAGTATCCTTGTTCATTAGGCATGGAGTCAAAATGTAAAAGAACAAACTCAAACTGAAAACTGACTGACTAACTGAACTGACTTGACTATAGAAAACAAACTGACTGAACTTACTTATGGCAACAAACCATCAAGATTTGAGGGCTTCAAATTGTGATGATAACCACCCACCTGCTGAAGATGTATATACAATCATGTGTAATGATCCCTCCAGTGTAACCAATCCAGTAGATGGCTACCTACTTGAATTTTTCTTGTACTTTCCTCGAGCATACAGAAAAAAACAAAATCTAGGCAACTCCAAGTGTCCACTGAAGATGTACTCATGATTCATAAATACAAGAAAATTCATCTTTCTAGATGGCTGCAACAAATCAGTATAAGGATCCTTAAAAATCTGAAATGTTACCTTGTCTTGAAATCCAACAAAAATACAAGTACTATTTTAATTTTGATCTGAAAAAATACTTGGTTGTTGATCCATGGGAAGGCGTAGGGAAATATGACTTTCTTCCACCTAAGTGTTGGTTGTAAATTTCTCAAACATGAGAAACTGTGATTCTATCTCTGGCATATTGTCTATCTCAGACTCATACTCTTCCATTTCATAGTCTAAATCATCCTTGAACAAAACACATTCTTCAATATTATTAAACAGGCCATCCCTATCCTTTTCATGAAATAAAACACTCTTTGTTAGCTGATCTCCTTGCAAGAAATTTACATCACAAATTTGCTTACTCACAACAACTTCATGTATAGTTTCATCAGTCTCATGACTGTCATCATTTAAACCCATATTTTCATTTTCAATAATGGAAGAAATTTCAATCACACAATCTTGACTTTGTGAGCCCTGCGAACCTGCCTTAACTTGGGTTGTAACATGGTTTTTCAATAGCCGATCTACTTCATCTTTAGACATAGGAGAACACTAATTTTTATAGAGATCAACATTGGCTTGGTGATTTTCATTTTCAAGATCAGGAGTAGGCCTTCCTCTATTTTGATCCCATTCTATTTCATCCAAGGAGGAAACTGTTGATTCTTGTTGGAAGGAAAAATCATAAAGGGATTCTAATATATCATCTTCCATACATTCTTCATCCCCATACGAAATTTCAAAAAATTGAATAAAAATTTCAGAAATCTCACAACATTTATCTATCATTGATAAGGAAAAATTCTAGCTTTGATAATGTTGAAAGAAAACTGAATGAAATCCTTTAGAGAATATAAACTAGCAGATGGTAGACTCTCATACCATTTCCTCTCCATTTCCTCCAAGGTAGCCATGAAAATCTTCATCACACAATCTTCAGGAAACTTAGCCTTTAATATGCGAATATGAAAATGAAATTTTACCAAATGCAAACTAGCATCTTCTCCATCCTGACCTTTAAACTTTGGTAGCCTTGTTTTCCAATCTACACAAGGAATTCGATTCGGAAAACTAGGAATATGAGTTCAATTCATAGGAGCATACCTTCAAGCAGTTGAATCTATCTTGAAAACAATTACGACACCAAGAATTTATTCAAACTACCGATTTTTGATCAGTGGAGTCACCATGAAATTTGTGAACCTTTGGGTTCTTCGACACTGGAGTCACCAGGTGAAAGATGCATAACCTTTCTTGTGTCTAATCATTGTTCACCATCAACAATCAGATCTGATCCTTGTCATTCTTTACCAGGGAAGTTATGATCTTTCGTTCCCCAGAAATGGCACCAAAAATGCTAGTCCCTTACAATTTCCTAGGCTGAGGAGGAGATCGAAAAGGGTAACCTCAAACCACTTCAACTCAGTAGCTAGCCCTACTGAGCAAGAGAGGGATCTATCAAAGTTTGTTATCAGTGAAATGACTTCAAAGCAATAAGTTTTGGGCTAGATATGTATGATTGTTTGTGTGTTGGTGAATGTTAGATTTTAGGGTTTGCTAGACTAGGGTTTGGAGCCAGTGATTAGGTCTAGGCTTTAGGAGTGTAGAAAAAATATATATAAAGGAGTTAGGTAACAGAAGGTCATGGTGTACTCATAATATTGTCAATGTAGTATAGAATATAATGTTTAGAAGAGACTAATGAGCATAAGAAAATATGAGTTCATTAGATTTTAGAAGACATAAACACAACTATGAAAACCATATAAACAGAGTTTGAAATCAAGAATCATGTCTATTTAACTACAAGGTATCCATAGAAAGAAGACAAAACATATGGTTAAATATGATTTAACCATTAGAAAATAGATAGAGGAAGAAAAAACACCATGAACTCAGTGGACTAGAGTTCCTTAAAAATAGTTGCAATTGTCTCTATATTAGCTGAGAAGATCATTACATGCAAGCCTCCTCCATAAAAGTCCAACCCTTCTCTCTGAAAGAGAAATTATACATACAGACTCACTTAGACCACTTTCTCACCTTTAGGAATCGAATTCCTAGGTGGTGGAACTGACTCCAAGATTCTCTCAACAAACAGGTCCGAGTGAGAAGGTGAAACTCAAACACTTCTTGGAGAGTTTGTTTACAAGTTTGCTTCCTTAATGAGGCCTATTAAACATAAAAAACAACCTATCATGTACATTTATTCATGCCTAAATCACCTAGCCTCGAAAAAGTGCCATTACATTAACAGTTTTAACTTTGAACAAGTCAAACTGAAAGCTAGAAAATTTACATAGTGAAATTTACAATTAAAAACACAGGAAATTGCAGAAGCACAATGCTGACTTTGATTCCACGTTCAAGTGTCTTCCTGAGGTCCAAATAAAAATCTGAGAGAATGGTCAAGTATATTTTCTAGTTTAGTTTCCAGAACACCTTGAATTGTTAAAAAGGAACCATGGGAAGGCCTTCAAAAATCCATTCTCCCAGTGTCACTCAAGGAGCGCAATGCCAATCAAAAAGAGGTCCAGAAAGCTGATTTTTTGCCATTTTTTTCCACTTTTCTCAAAATTTAGGCCTCCTCTGGAAAATATGAAGAAATGGGTTTTTAGAATATGCCAAGGGATTTCAAAAAATTCAAAGTTTTATTAAAATGAATGCCTAAGGAAAAAGCACAGCGCTAAGGCACTGCGCTCCTGGAACTGCTGATTTTCTGAATTAGGCATCAAAATTTGCAAAAAACCAAAACTAATCAGAATTTTCCTCAAAATTGGCCAAGAGTTGTAAAATAAGGCATTTTAAGCCCTCATATATGCTTCAGCAAGCATATCTAAGTTTCCTTCATCATTTTGGTCCTTTTGGGCTTCTTTGGGCTTGTTTTCAAGCTACTTGACCTTGACATTACAAATCATGTTCTAAGCCTGGTAATGGTGTGCCATGTTCTTTAGCAATTGATTGTCTCTATTGGCTTTCTCTAGAAGCTTCTCCAAATTTTCATTGACCCTATTCAGCTAGTACTCTTTGTCTTGACTCACCTCTAAAGCAATTTTGTCCTCTAGGTGTAGCTCTTCATTCAGTAAAATGTGTTCTTCTTCTTCTTGTAATGCTTTCTTAAACCCTTTAGTTCTTAGCCTTTTTCTCTTGACTTTACCTTGTGTTCCTTCAGGCTCATTTGTCTCCATGATTTCTTTTCCCTTGCTGACCTGCTGCAACAGTTTTGTTTTCTCTTTCTCCATGATCAATTGTTTTTCTTTCAATTGGTCATTTTCCTGTTCTAGGAATGAGATGTTGTATCTTGCTCTTGCCATGTCGACTGTAGGTTCCTTGATCTGATAATATTTTCCTCTGATCATCTAATGCATGCTAAAAGTCTCATCTTTTGCCTCTAAGTTAACCAACTCAAACACATTCTCAACCATGTCCTTATCCTGCACTAATGGTGCATGTTTTGTTGATGTAGAAGGCTTGGGCCCTTTCTCACCATAAAAAGCAAACACAAGCCTCTTTCCTCTCTTGTACATCCTAGTCACCTCAGGTTTAGGTTCTTTAGGAACCTCATCTTATTTTTTTGATAACCCTACTTCCATAGGTTGTGTTGATGTGTCTTGGTGATGGCTTGGTGAAGTAATCTCATTTCATTTTTGAAACCCTAGATGATAGGAAAGGGGAAAAAAGTGAGGGATGAGTGAAAAATGAAATGATGGGTAGGTGGAGCGGAAAAAATGGCAAGGGAAATTCTAGGAGGTGGATATGGACAGTGAGAAACTTATAAAAATGAAATGAGGTGGAATGAAGGAAAGGAGTATTTGTAACAATTGAAAAACATGGTTTTTAGGAAAATTGTCCAAATTCTTTAGGAATGAGCTAGGGTTTCACTTTTAGTGAACTAACTTAATTTTTTGATGTTGGTTCAATGGTTCATATAGCATATTAAACATGTGTAGAGGTGTAGGAGGATATTTTACATCTTTAACATATGAAAACTAGACTAGCCATCATACCCCCTATCATCATTTCATGGAAAATTCACTAAAAACCCTAAATGAATAAATCTTTGGCTTGAATTCATCTTGAAAAACAAAAATGTGAGTAATATGGTGTACTTATTTTTGGATGAGCTTAAGATTGCAAGAAAACAAGTGAGCAAGCTTAAAAATTCAATTTGGGTGAGTTTTGGGCAAATTGGAGCTACTCTGGCCCAAGCACAGTTCAGTCTTCTTGAGCGTTGTTTTCTAAAATTCAAGCCCTGGAAGGCTGCAGACCAGGAAGACTTCAAGTAACTGTTTCAGACCAATCTTTTAGCTAAGGCTTAGCCTCCTTAGCCTGAGAGGGCTCTCTCAAAGGGTTTAAGATTTGCAATTGTGATTGAGATGGCTAAGTCTTCTATGAAACAAATAGGAATGAGGCTGGTAAAATCTAAATTAACAAGCATCCATTGGGCTCATGGAGTCATGTGTTACTCAGCATTAACAGTGAATTGGCTTTGAAATGAAATCAAGGCATTCAGACTTCAATATACATAAAGTATAGCAGACACAAAGGGACAGTGTATGAGTACATGAAGGAAATTAGAACACAGCATGTGATTTCTAAGTAATCAAGTACCCATCAAACTGTAAACAAAATGAAAGAAAACAAGAGGAATTCATACATTGAAGCCACTATGATTCTTGAGCAGCTGAAACCATTCACTGTATTATCAAAATAAGCAAATTCTTTACATAAGCTTGTCAACAGAGCTTTTTTACATAAACTTCCAACCCCCTGTACATTTCTCTTTCTCCTATTTATAGAGCTCTTCTACCTGATTGAGATTCCTCCTCAAGCATGAGGGGAAATTGGAAACTACTTCTAATGACACCTATTCAACCTTTAACTGCCTATTAAATGTAACAAACTTCAATTAGATTTTCCAGAGATCTAAATCAAGTAGGATTCTATCACCATGTTATGCTAATAGTAACCTTGGTTACAATGGTCCTCGTTCTTCTTCTTTGAACTACTCCACCCGTGCTTGATTCATGTGCAGTCTCTTTGACCTGAGCTTTTTATTTAATTGACTGCTAAGGTGTATCTTGAGTGGTCAGTGGCTTTGCAGACTCTCTAACTTGTTTCCTTTCCTTTAACTTTGAAAACATCTTGGCTCTTGTTTCTGTTTGAAGACCTGTTGTTGTAAAATCTTTTGCAGCTAGAGGGCTGAGACCGGTCTGGCTTTTGAAACCAGCCATGAATATAAATGTATTTCAGTCTTTGCCTACCTTTTGAAGTTCATGCAAAACAAGTAACTTAATCAAGCCATGGTGAAACAAAGAAGTTTCACAAGCCTCTTTTCTCAATGGCACCTTGTCACACATTTTACTCAAACTTCGGAATAAGTAAAAAGGTAGATCAATAGAAGCCTTCCTTGTAAAATGCAAAAGGAGTTTGAAATGGTACGAATACACCTTGTTATATCTTCCTTCACAGATCAGGTATTTCTATATACAGGTGAGCAAATGTGCATAGGACTCTTTGACATAGCTCCTAGGAACAGACTTTCTCAAATCTGAGTTAACGAATTCCTTCTTTAAAAACTCTTTGCATGGGTTCATGTCAAATTTGAAATTCTTGAACCAATTTTCTTGCCCTCGTGGAATATCTGTCACTGTGGATATCATATCTGGCGAGACCTGCAATTCTATCATACCCACCTTTGAGTTTAATCCTGTAAAATTTAGTGCAAATTCTTTAGTCACCTGTGCATGACCTCCTTGTAACTTCCTGCAAAAATTCCAACATCCGACTTTTTTAAATGCCTTGTCCACATCTTTGTTCTTCAATGTTATATCCAAACCTTCAGGCTCGTTTCTCAGACATTTGTCTGATTTGTGTTCTTTCTTCTCTACTGATCCCTCCATGAAATTTTAATGACCTGTAAGCAGGGAATGCTAGCTCTGTTCAAACTGTAAACTCTACCTCACCTGATTTACTGCCTCGCCTGATTTGTTGCCTCGCTTGATTACAATGTTATTTAAAATCGAAATCTTGCCGATTATAGTTTTTTTTTTTTAATTGCAATCTTGCAGATTTGTTACTCATGCAAGGCTTACAATCATCATTAAAAATTGTACATAAGTGGCTTTTCTTGGAACTTGTATTCCGTGTGTATCAACGAATCTAATGGTTGTGATAATGGAGATGGGTGTTGGGACGTGATAAGTGGAGTACATGAACTGACAAAGGATGACGCAGCCATAGATTTACTTAACGGATTTGACATTGGGAAAGATTCGCTGCGGAATGCACGAATCTCTGATTTCGCAGCGCGGTTAGTTTAAATTTTGAATGATGCACTGCGAAATCACCTAATGACGTATCGTGCTGCGAAAACACCTAATGAGATTTTGCGCTGCGAATCTGCTAAACAGAGTAAATGCGTTGTGAAAACACTTTAGAAAGGTTACATTCGCTACGCAATTACCTAAAAGGCTTTGTGGTAGATAACAAAGTAACACATGACTATGAGATCGTTGATGAATGAGGGTGACCAATGGTAGATAAGAATACATGCTTGACTCATGACCTCCTAAGACTCAGACTTTAAGGAAAAAAAGAAATCAACTTAGACTAACACTGACCTTTGTCATCAGGCTAGGATGAGAAATTTTAGCATTAGATTTCTTAAGTGATAACAGTGGCTCTACTTGGGATAGTGTGCTCCTGTAGTACACTAAGAACTCGCAGTCCAATGCTTTATCCATTTTATGAAAACATAGATTTTCTTGACAAGCATCCCTTTCCAGCTTCATGGGCCTTCACCTCGGGCTTGAGCTTTCTGTTCAGCTTGTCATTATTTGTAACAATAGAAAAAAAACTGATAAAACGGGTATATAAAATGTTGTGAGAAACTGGCAGAATTTTAATCAATAGTAATGCTTTAGGAACCTACCATTGACAGGTCCTCCAGCATATGGCTTTCCATCAATTTCTTGCAGAATATAAGTATTATTTCCATGAAAAGCAAAAATTTGATATGGCCCTTTCCACAAATTTTCGAATTTACCATGCTTACCTTTCTCTTCAATTCTAGCTTCCCATTTCAATACTTTATCATGGATCTAAAATGTAACCTCTTTGATCTTTTTATCGAATGTTCTCTTGATTGTGTTCTTATTTTGTTGATGACTATCAAACACCTCGTTTCTTTTCTCCTGCAAAGCTATCAGCTGATTGATTCTTCTTTGTACAACATTTGGTTCCTCCTCTAATCCTTGAATTAACTTCATCACAAGCACTCCAAGGGATGTTGGAAATATGGCTTCAGCACCGTATACTAGCTCATATGGTGATGTTCCAATGGATCTCTGTGTACAAATCCGGTCAGCCCACAAAGCATACTTCAATTTCAAATGCCAAGCTTTCTTATTTTCTTGCAGCAGCTTCTTGATGATCCTTACAAGGTTCTTGTTTGATGATTCAGCAAGGCCATTTCCTTGTGGATAATAAGCAGTGGAATGTCCAAGAGAAATGTGATACTAGTGGAAAAAATTAATCATTTTCTTGGACTTAAAATCTTGAGCATTTTTAGTTATAATCTTCATTGGGAAACCAAATCTTGATAATATATTATTTTCCAAGAAAGAGATAATCATTGAATCATTTGCTTGCCTTGTGGATACCGCTTCTATCCATTTTGTAAAGTAATCAGTGGTTGTGAGAATCCAGCGATGCTGACCTGATGAAGGAGGATGGATTTCCCCTATAAAATCTAATCCCCATTGCTGGAAAGGTGCTTCAACATATATAGGAACCAAGGGCAGTGGCATAAGCTTCCTCTTTCCTTCAAATACTTGACATTCATGACATGTAGCTACCTTTTTATAGATATCTCTAAACATAGTTGGCCAAAAGTAGCCAGCCCTCAAAATCTTGTTTGCAGTGGCCTTCCAATAGTGATGTCCTCCACAATCACCCTTATGAAATTCATCAATTACTTTATCAACTTCTTCTTCAATGAGGCAATTTAACAGTATCCCTCATGCATCTTTCCAAAACAAATTTTGGTCATGCACAAAATATCTTAGAGATTTCAGTTTGACAAACCGGGCTTTGGATTTTGAAAGATTAGCAGGGGCTCCATTATGCTGCAAAACGAATGCCACATCCTTGTACCATTCTGACAACAAGAATTTTTCATTTATTTGGGCTAATTCCTCTTCATTTTCAAAAATTTCTGAGATCTCTGTACTCAAGTTAATATCAAGACAGTCCAAATTTGATTGTGTTAGTAATTTAGCTAAACCTTGACCCTTTACCAATGTTGTGGGTTTAATCTCAATGTCATACTCTAACAATTTTGCTATCCACTTGCCCCTTTTTCCATCTGGATCAACCTGTGTAAGAATATCTTTTATAACAACATTTGGGACGTAGGCAACAATGTGAGAGTGCAAAACATAAATCCTGAAATCCTTTATTTCTTTCACCAAGGCATAGGCTTGCTTCTCTAGGATGTTATATTTCAATTCAGCATTTGCTAATGTCTTGCTAAAGAAAGAAATAGGTTGTTCAATACCTTGACTTCCCTTTTGCAACAGAACTCCAGCAATTGTGTCTTCAGAAGCAAATGTAAAAATAAGGAATTCTTTGGTGAAATCTGGACTGATAAGTACTGGTGCTTGTGTGAGTGCCTTTTTGATCTCCTCAAATGATTTCTTTGCTTCAACTGTCCACTTGAAATCCACTCCCTTTTTTAACATCCTTTTTATACTCTTGACAACTTCAACAAAGTTAGGAATGAATCTTCTAACAAAGTTAACTTTTCCAAGGAAGGATTGAATCTCTTTCCTACTTCTTGGTAGATCTAATTTTTGAATTGCATTAACTCTATTAGGATCAATCCTAATTCCTTCTTCAGAAATAATATGACCAAGAAGTTTTCCAGAGGTTAAAGCAAAAATACTTTTGGTTGGATTAAGAGAAATACCAAACCTTCTACACTTCAGCAGGACTTTTTCAACGTGTTTCAAATGATATTCTTCTCTCTTTGAAAAAATTGTGATGTCATTAAGATAAACCACCATTGATTTGTCTTTTTCTTCAGCAAAAGCAATATCCATTGCTCTTTGGGAAATGGCTCCTGCATTCATGAGATCAAATGGCATCTTTGCGTACATGAATGTTCCCCATGGTGTTGTGAAGGCCATTTTCTCTTGATCATCTGGATGAACAAGAATCTGATTGTACCCTGAGAAGCCATCAAGCATAGACATCCTTTGCGAACCAACAATATTTTAAAATATCAAATCCATCTTAGGGAGAGGATAATTATCTTTTAATGAAGCTTTGTTCATATTTCTGAAGTCTATACAAATTCTGATCTCTCCATTCTTTTTTCTGACTGGTACCAAATTAGCAAGCCAATTTGAGAATCTGATTGGAACAATAATATTAGCATTAAAGAGTTTTTTTACTTCCTTTTCAATCAATGGCATAAGAAGAGGATTAATTCTTCTTAGCTTCTGCTTGAAAGGCTTTTCATTCTCCTTAAGAGGAATGGTATGATGTATAATTGAGGGGTCATATTGTTTCAAGTCAGCATAACTCCATGCAAAGACATCAATGAACCTTTTCATCATCTCCACATATTTAGTCTTCATATCAGCTGAAAGAAATTTTGAAATATTGACCATCTTAGGCACAAGTGAATCTCCTAAATTGCAACTTTCCACTTCTTCTTCATCAGCTTGTAATTTTGGTGCTTTGAATACATCATTCTGATCAAACAATTTCTCAAGGGGAATGAGACCTTTTGGAATCAGATTGTTTTTTAATTGTAAGACTACAGGCTTTTCCTTTGATTCCACAAACATATTCTGCTGATCCATTTGAGTACCATGAAATTCTTCCTTTAATTCAATGAAATTTCTTACTTGATGATCATCCTCAAAGACCTGCCAGTTAATCATGTTATCTGGTATAACTAGTCTGTGCCGAACTTCAACCTCATATTTTTTAGAAGAGTGTGTAGGAATAACAAAAAGGTTGGCTGAAACAGCAAGAGAATCTGCAACAGAATTTTGATCTCTGGTTTTGATATTGAAAGTATGAGTCTAAAACTTTTCCAACATCTCCAACACTAAATTTCTATATGCCCTCATCCTTATATCCTTGGTTTATAGGCACCTTCTGTTAGCGCTTGGAATTCACCTAGGCTGAGATAGACAAACTCTCAAGGCTACATCAAACCATTTCACCTCGTAGCTAGCCCTACGAGGTATGAGAAGGCTCTCTCGGGTCAGATTCGGTAGATCTTTCAATATGATAAGCTGACCAATTAGGAACAAAGATATTAGGCTAGTAAATTGATAAGGGGGGTTGATTTAAATTTTTTTGGTTTTTTGGTGGCAATTGGAGGGAGTGCAATTCAGGGTGCGGGGATTGAGCACAGTTTTTGCAGGGGGATCTTTGGGGCAAGGTAGGAGTGAGCGCTGATGCCTTAATCTGAGATGGATGATCAGGGATGATAGAGAAGGAGCTAAAGAGGGCAAACAACCATTTGAATCCTCTCTAGATAGCAGAAAACATAAATTTTGAACAAACTAAAAAGCTGAGCATGTCAAAGCATGTATTCAAACTTTACCACTTCATCTGTCCAAATAGAAGCAAAAGAGAGATGTAGAATACATAAACAAACTTACAAGAACATGTAGAGAACACACCATCAACACTACAATCCACAAGAATCCACAAGGATGTCTGCAAAACCCTGGCCTTCTTCCTCTTGAAATTGCAAAGATAGATGTACAATATACAATGAAACTTTCTCCCACAAGAGTCCAACCTTCCAACCTCTCAAAATGACTAAGAAAACACATAATATAGGCAAGCTAACCTCTTCCCTTGCCTCTAGGGGTCGAGCTCATCCTTCTAGGAGCAGTTTGAACTAATTCCAAACTAAGCACTAGATAATAGGCAGCTCAACAACTTGCCTCTATTACTTAGCTAACTAATTCATGCATTAATTTTTCACTTTTTACATCAAGGAAGCTTCTAGAAGAGTAAAGAGAGGTAAAATCTATCAAAGTGCCATGAAAATATTACATTTATCCATCATCTACAAGTAAAAAAAATCAACCATAGTCAAAACAGTGTTTTTTGACCAAAAAAATCAATTTTGGCAAAGTTAGCTCTCACATCCGCGCCCCCTGGCTCTCACGTCCGCGCACCTTTGCAGCAACTTTGGAATGGGTTCCACTGGTCCAAATCAGGTGCAAGATGGCTCATTGAAAAGCTTGGTCTGTCTACTTTCCATCCCAAGTGGAATTTCTAAATTTTGAGTTGTTTTGCCCCCTCAAAAACCATTTCTCCCAAGGTCACTTTCTGCAACTCAAAAAGTGGGCAGAAAGTCATTTTTTTGATGTATTTTGAGCTTTTGGAAGCTCAAATCTCAAAATCAGGCTTCTCCCAAGTATTGGTAATTTTTCTCTTTGCATGCCCTTTCCAAAAATGCCAAGTTTTCAAAATTCCGAGTAGTCCTCCAAAATAGCCGCGCTTGGAACGCGGCGCTTGAAATGGCCAAAACCTGTAAATTGCACAAAAAATTCACAAATGACAAAATTTTCTCCAAATTTCTTGAAATTTGGGCTGGGAGTCCCCAATCAAGTACCATGCTCAGCCAAAGAGGCTTTGACCAAAATTTGGAGTGGATCGGGCGTTTTCTTTCGTTTTTGTGTTTTGGCCAACCGTCCTTGGAGCACCTTCGTTCTTGCCGATATTTTTGACATTTCTTTAAAACCATGACACCTGTGAAAAACGTGAAAGAGGTTTTTCTTCTTTGGCATGTTGTGGACAAAAACCTCTCTCAGTTTTCCAAAATTCATCTTTAACTGCTCTAAAACATCATTTGAGTGAAACTTGCCCTAATGTGTGAAACAAGGAATTTGGTCGAAATGAAGCGAAATGAAGGGGAGAGGGGGCTTCTAAATTCTTGGGGAAATTTTTGGGAGTGGGGAGGGATGTTAAGAAGCAGGGGAAAGTGGAATCTCAGAGATTGAGTGAGGGGAAGGAGTCCAAAAGGGAAAAACACAGGCCCAACCGAGAAAATTGCCAGGTTGTAGCTAGAAACTAGGGTTTGTGCAAAAATGAGGATTTTGAATCTGAGTGTTGGGAAGTGTATGATATGGTACTTTAAGGATAGGGGAAGTTGTATGAACATCAGGAAACAAGTTTTGCCATTGATCTGACCATCCAAGAGAAATTGGCTTCAAAACCCTAGGAGAGGGAAATGAACTTGCCAAGGCACAACTGAAGCATGAACAAGATGTAAAATGACCCTATGGAACTTGACATGATGATGACAACCCTCTGAATGATGATAGACTCAGCTAAACGATGACATGGACTGACATTTGGACAACTTTAGAAGGAGTGGAGACAAACCCTAGACCTAATGCCTAGTGACCAAATTTTGCTTGAAAACTCTTTGAAATGACAAAATTTGACCTTGACACTTCAAAATCACTTTGTAAGAGCATATTTGATCACTGGAGGAAGGCTGTAAAGATTGACACTAACATTGGCTCCAATGGGGATGGTAGCTCCTTGGAGGTGCCAAGAACCTTAGACCTCTGGGAGAGCAGACTAGTGCCTTCAACCATTGGGCGATGGAGTCATTAACTCAAACTGAAATGCATGACTGAAAACTGACACAAACTAACTTAACAACAAGACTGAAAATGGACTAACAAAGGACTCATGACTCAACTAAAAACTGACTCAATAATTAAACAAAATCGACCAACTGAAAATGATGCTCAAAGTGGAGCTTATTCATCAAAACCTACTCTAATAGTTTCATTCATCACCTGATCAAGTGAAATGAAACAACCAATGCAACCAAGTAAGCATCCCATCTGCTGTTGGAAATCTTCGCAAGTTCTCACTGATGACCATCAAGAGAGAACTACTGAAAGGCAACTCCCATGCCAACTTAGAAACAGATCTAATGAATGATATGGATGCTCTATCTGCCTCCAAAAATACTGCATAAGGATCATGAAATTCAAGCACACTGGAACTTAGCTTACCCAATTGATCACTTCTCTTCTCCTCATACCATGAATGCAAAATTTGACCTGAGCCTTGTGACGAGACCTCTGCTAAAAATGAGAAAGAAACCAGCTGCCGGATCAAATTCATATCAGCACATGTTTCAAGCTCACATGTAGTCAATGGAGAAAAACTTTGACTGCAAACCTCATCCAAAACATCAGCGATTGGATCATG
>APFE030622751.1:0-18983 GCA_000404065.3 Pinus taeda
GTACAATGAGTTTGGGATGCGTACACGCAAGCAAGGTAGAGAGAACCTGCGTACCCAGAGATAAACATGTTTTTTAGTGACTTTCTCTCTTTCTGGAGTTTGACATGAAGAGCAGAGGTATTAGGCTTGACAAGGAGGATAATATGACTATTGATGGAGCCATATTAACTGCAGATAGTCAAGGTGACAAATTTCAGTGTAACACACCTACAACTAACATATTTCTTAAGTTCCCAGGGCAAGGAGGCTCATCCTTCTGGATTTATCTAAAGCAAGATAACCCATTGAATTTATTCATTGCCACTTCAAACCCACTCATTCATCATTCAACCCCATAGCCCTCACAAAAGGCAATAGTGAAAGGTTTGAAAGGTGTAGTCGTTGTGGGCTACCTCAAATTGGTTCAAGGCTTAACACCTGAAGATGGTGGTTTTGAGAGGTAATAGGGCATTTACTTTATTTTATGGTTTATTGCTATTCAAACTCCCCAGAACCCTAATGTAACCATTCATTTGTAATAATTATTCATTTTATTATCAGATACAATATTATAACATAACTTCTGGAAATATTTTAACATCAAATTTGCACTCATGAGAGCTAATATCAACACAGGGTTTTACACCATAATTGTGGCTACTGGCCAGATTAAAAACTCTTTGTGTATCCTCACGCCCCTCCTGTTCATTCCCTCATGGTGGGTAGTTTGACTCTTCTTGTCTAAAATGGTGGTTTTGGTCTTTGGGACTACATTGTTGCATCTTGGATGTTTGGGAATTTGAGATTCATAGACTTCATTCTTATTAAAGAAAAATTCTCTTGGATAAATCACATCAAGTTTTAGGATCGATGCATTTTGAACTTCTACTAAGGTTCATCATCAGGAAAAAAATCTTATTGTGCATATGCCCATCGGGGTTTACCAATCTAACATTGAATCAAACTGTAAGATAGGTCCTATCATCTTTACCCTTGCTATTCCTGGCATTAGAATCTAGACATAGTACCTAACTATTTTGGTGAGCTTACACCTACGTTATGCTCTTTATTTAGTCATGTTGCAAGAAGTTTTGCAGGGCTATGGGCTCACGAAAATCACAGCAGTAGCAGCATATTTAGATGGTGAAGAAGAAAGTAGGCACTATGGATCAGTTGGCTTGTTGACTCCAAATACTGAAGCAAAAATAATTGATCCTGATTCTGGGACTCCTCTACCTCCAAACAATAGAGGAGAATTGTGGCTTCACGGTCCCATTGTTATGAAAGGTATGTGCTTCTTAAACATTATTTCCTTCATAAAATGAAAATTTTATATCGTGAAATTTATTTTACTATAAGATCAATGAACCAAACACATCCTTGGACCCAATATAAGTAGTAAAACTGCCATGGACCAAGAAGTAAACTATGCTATCAAAGATATTTACCCTATGGCATAAAACAAAATAGAGCTATAAAATGGGAAGCATCCAATCCTGTTCTATAGAAGTACTCAATTAAGTACTTTATTTTACCGGGAGTTCATGGCTCTAAAGAGGGCTGAGGTGTTAGATAGGTACTACAGAATTTAAATCAATAACCAGATCGGGACTAAATTTCACACACTGGCCAAATGCTCTACTACTTGAGACTAAATATTCAATTCAGTCTTTGTCATCATAGAATTAACGATTTTCATGATAGTCTGCATAATGAATTTTAGCATTAACCTTTTCTAGAGAAAACTCCACTTTGAAAAGGTACACATTATTTAACTACCCACTATTCTAAAACAAACATGGTGATTTGAACTTATTCATCAATTTTGTATGCATAATATATGCCAATATGGTGGTATGTTCAGGCCTTTTTACTCAAACCCTCTATTCCCATTTCTCCCACAAAACTCTATGACCCCATTTATAGTTTCCTTCCTGTTTCCCCACTCTGGGTAACATATATACTTGAACTTAGCTTGATATTCCTAAGAAAATTATTTCTTTTAGACCATAAAACTTCTTGAAAATAAGGATTGTGGAGATGTGTTGTTTCCCTTTAATAACGAAATATTTAAGGGTGAGATGACACACCTTCAAAATCTGATTTTACTTTCGTTGCAGGGTTTCTGATAAATAAGTGAAACAACGATATTTAGAATGATGAATAATTTACAATCTGATCCTTTGCTTCAGGGTTCATTATTCTACATTTTGACGCCATCATTTATTTTACTGTAGGTTATTTGAACAATCCAGAAGCTACTACTTCTGCTCTGGATGTGGATGGATGGCTACGAACAGGTGATCTTTATTACATTGATGATGATGGTTACATCTTTGTAGTGGATAGATTGAAAGAGTTGATCAAATATAACGGTTACCAGGGATGACCTACATCTCTTTGAGAAGTCTTAACTTGTTAATATGTGTATTCTGCTAAACTTTTGCAAACAATTAGGTAAATTCTTCTTAAACTCAGCCGTAAGATAAAAAAATTGGTACATGGTATTGTAGGTTGCTCCTACTGAATTAGAAGCAACAAATTCTTCATTGGCATGTATGCAAAGGATCTTTAATACAAATAATGAGGAAGACAAACCCTTCATTATGGCCTTCTCCTTAAGAATGTGTACATCCAAGCTGTGTTATCTTTTGATTTGGAAACCTTTTCAAGCGCATGACATTCTCACGATAAATACCATCCAGAGGACTACTACACATTCAAAGTCATTATATCCATCCACTCATCCTCCATAGCTTATATATTTATGGGGAGAAGAAAAGATGATACCTCCCAAAAACAAAATCAAGAGTTGCTCCAGCCTTGTACATTAAGAGCAGCTATTGGATCTTCAACATTGTTGCCAAATACAATAGAATTATTACACTGACCATCATCAACAACGACTTCATGACTTCCCACAACCGCATTCAATCTGAAGAAACATAGTTGAATATCTTGAACAGATGCATTAAATCATCAAGCTGGGTGTAAAAATGGTTCCATTATGACATAAGTTAAATTGTGTAATTTGTAGGGATTCAAGATTAATTTCCAATTAGCATGAGGCCTTATTATGAATGTAATATCAGCACTTTTCAAGTATAAATTTCTATAATAAAAGAGTGACTTCCATTCAGGGTACAAATAGATCTGCTGGGAAACTTGACCAGAAATCACTATTAGCAAATTTCACACGAGTGTTGTGCATAAGAAAACTATTAAGTATATTAACAACACGATTACAAATAGCACGAGAATGTAAGGAATACATCAGCTGAATAAGGTATTTCCTTTGATATCATGCAAACAACATATCCATACTCTGCCATTGCAAAAGCAAGTGTCAATTTTTCTTTCTTTTCTAAAAATGCAAAGAATGTTACCTCATTTTTAAAAGTTGAGTCACATTTTGTAAATGCCAGACCTGGGATCGATAACACTGCAGAGAGCTCTGTTGAAAACAATAATCACAAATGTATCAATGACATTCCTTTCTTCTGCCTACAAAGATGAGCACCCCCAATCACACATGTATGAAGCCACTGATGTGTTGGGTTAAACGTCCCTCACCAATATATGGCTCTCTAATGCTATTGCTCAAAAGAAACCCAAGAAAACATTGTTCTGACACCACAGGGAATTTATTATTACCTCCATATTTGCTAAAATTTGCATTTTCTGTCTTACAAACGTTTTGAATCTAAGTTGTCTTCTCTGAGCATAGATGCAGACGAACAATTTGCAAATGATGAGGAGAATTAGGGATTTAAAAATATAAATTTGCATGCCTTCTAGTTCCTAAAGAATATCCCAATTACTCCAGTACATATAAAGAGCAAATTCCTTGTAGGAAAAGAAAAGGAAAATCTGTTAAACTTAAATGATCAAATACGCTGCATAAATCTGCCACCAACAATGTTGAAACAGTACATTTATATTGGTCTCACGAAGAAGCATGAACCTGCCAAGTTCCAACACTAATTGCTACCAAAGGATAGCCTAGATATGTGTTCAACAAAATAGCAACAAATTCTTCATTGGGTCACATTGGGGCTACAGTTAATAGAACTACACCCTTGGGACATGTTGATCATATTGCGATTGAAGTAAATGGAACTGTTTTTAAGGAATAATGTTGCTTTGGGATCGGGTTGGAGTTAATGGAGCCGCACCTTTGGGACATGTTAATCGGATTGGGTTTGGAGTTAATGGAACTGCATTCCTAGGGCATGTTGCTCTGGCATTGAGTTGGATTGGGCCTAGAGTTAATGGAACTGCACCTTGGGACATGTTGCTCTGTTGCAAGGGCATCAGGTCAGATAGGGGCTGAGACATGTTGCTCTATTGCAGGGACATCAGGTCAAATTGGGATCGGGAGTTGCTCTGTTGCAGTGGCATCAAGTCGGATTGGGTTCAGAGTTGAGGAAACTGCACTGTTCGGACATGTCGCTCGAAGGACTCCTAAGTTGTTTCCTGCACAATTGCTACTACATGGAGTCTCTAATGGTAACGATTGTGACACAAGTGGTGGCCTAACAACCTGTCCTAGATGCATTTGCAGAGGTAGATGTCTGACATTCTGCAATGGACGAGTCATTGGTTGCATTAGTAAGGGGATGTTACTCCTTGTGTTTCTCGGAAGGGTTGGGGACTTATTTCCCATGAACTCGCTGCTGGAATTTATTCTGAAAGGATAAACGAATTAACTTGCAAAGAGGTTAATCAATTTCTTTCGTAATCACAGCCACCTTAAGAACTGTTTACATATGGAAAGTTCAGAACCACATCAAAATTTTGTAAATCCTACCCTACGCGATATTTAATTCTAGCATGTTCGAAAACATTTCTTATGAATCACATCAAAATTTTTGAAATTCAACCCTACATAATATTTAATTCCAGCATGTTCAAAAACATTTCTTATGAATCTCTAGGGATTTCTGTTTTGCAATCCTGAAGTGTCTCAACTGTCACAAAACCTTAAAGAAAATTTTGAAATCTAATGTCCACAAAACCTAAAACATAGACCATTTTATGTTGAACAGGTTGAAAGCTTGGAACATTTAGTCTGCCCCTTCATCTTGAGCTTTGACAAAAGCTTCTTCCTCAACTTTGCGACCAACAACACTTTCTATCTCACCATAGACCGGTAAATGGGCTTCAGAACTTCCATCCTCTGTAAGCTGGGAATGGGCAACATCTCCTTTATGTAACTTGTGGCATTTCTTGAATGGCATATCTCTTTCTTCCTTCACCAAATCCTCTTTTCGTTTTCCAAGAACATTGTCTTTTCCAGTCTCTGTTGTCTCCTTCTCCTTTCTCTTTGGCATTCCTAACATAGACATGTGTTTTTTCCCTAACATATGCAGCTCATGAGGATTTTCTAGGCTTCCACAGTTAACCTCACAAAGAGAACACCACCCCACCAGTCCTTGTGGCTGCTTTTTTTGTGGCTTTACTACATCTTCTGAACCCTTTTCCTTCAACTTTTTTAACCTAGAATGGTGCTTCTTCCCAAACACATGTTTTTTGTGAAGAACTTCCTTTGTGCTACAGGTGACATCATAGAGTGAGCACCACCCAGGGATCTTTGGAGTCTTAACATCCATATCTTTGATGCCTGGGATCTCCCTATGTGCCCTGTTTTTAGACTTTGGTTGCAATCTAGAATCTGAGTTCTTACCCAACCTGGACTTGAAAATCTGAAAAGCATACCCAATGTTTGTAATAAAAATAGTATGCTCTATAATTTCCAATATGAAGATCAACCTCTCTTCCTTTTCCCAGCCTCAGAAAGACAGCAGAGAGGTTGTTTTAATGCCTAGTGAATGTGGTATTGCCCTCAACAATGATAAAGGCTCCCACAATATCAAACATTGCTCAATTTGTAAACAAAAGGAATGGACAAATTACTAAAATAGTAAACATCTTTTCTGGCACAATAAGAAAAGGTAGAAAAAGAATGGATACACTACTGAATCAGAAAACAAAGTTCAAAGTTGAGAGGTTAAGAAGTGAATGAAAAAGGATGGATACATTGCACAATCCGGAATGGAAATTTAAAATAAAAAACAAATACCTCTTTTTGACGTGACTGATGTTGATAGATCTGAGGTGGAGATGAAGTTTTATTAACAAATTCCTGTTGTTGATATTGCTGAGTTGGATTCACAAATCGGTTCAAGCTCTGCAAATGGCCAATGGAATATCCAATAGGCTTTGCCCCATAATTCATAATATTCAAAGTGGGTTCTCTCTCAGCAATGGGTTGTCTGTAGGTATCCCTAATCATCGTGTCTCTGAGGTCACGGGTACCAATCGAGGAGAAAGGGTAGGCGGCATTGCCCTGCCTCCCATGTGAATGGGGACAAATTGGTGAAGAGCAAACACTGAGGAAGGCAACGATGTTGATGAGAATGGTAAGGGGGAAGAGTTGTAACACCTTGCAAAGATTCCAGTGTGTAATAAGTGTGGCCTAAAGATAACCTTGATAAATGAGCCCTTGCACTGCCATGATTCTCTGTATAATCCATTTGGGACACTCCACTGAGCACATGAATCCGTATAGAAGAGAATTTACCACCAGAAGTGGAAACATCTTGCTCTGTTGGTTGATCCTTAGGGTTGTTCCTCTTTCAGTCATTTGTTCCTTAATTACATCAAAATTGCAACAAAAGAACTTAGTCCACATTAATAAACTGAACTTTTCTAGAGCCAACACGTGAATCTAGCCGTCTAGGCACTTGCAAGAAATGTTGCATGGGAGACTGTCATGTAAACTGAACACTGAGTAGCTGGAGAAGTGATATTTCCATCAAGTTTAGACAGATGAATTTTCTCAGAAGACAATTTACCATCACAAATGGAAACATCCCACTCTGTTTGTTGATCCCCATTCAGTTTTACAAAGGCCCCTTGCTACAGAGAACCTTCTCTAAAAACCTTTCAACGTTGAAAGGATAAACGAACTAACTTGCAAAGAGGTTAATCAATTTCTTTTGTAATCACAGCCACCTTAAGAACTGTTTACATAGGGAAAGTTCAGAATCACATCAAAATTTTCTAAATCCTACCCTACGCAATATTTAATTCTAGCATGTTCAAAAACATTTCTTATGAATCACATCAAAAATTTTGAAACTCAACCCTACGTAATATTTAGTTCCAGCATGTTCAAAAACATTTCTTATGAACCTCTAGGGATTTCTGTTCTACAATCCTAAAGTGTCTCAACTATCACAAAACCTTAAAGAAGATATTGAAATCTAATGTCCACAAAACCTAAAACACAGACCATTTTACGCTCAACAGGTTGAAAGCTTGGAACATTTAATCTGCCCCTTCATCTTGAGCTTTGACAAAAGCTTCTTCCATAGCTTTGCGACTAGCAACACTTTCTGTCTCACCATAGACCGGTGAAAGGGCTTCAGAATTTCCATCCTCTGTAAGCTGGGCATGGGCAACATCTCCTTTATGTAACTTGTGGCGTTTCTTGGATGGCATATCTCTTTCTTCCTTCATTGAATCATCTTTTCTTTTTCTAAGAACATTGTCTTTGCCAATCTCTACTATCTCCTGCTCCTTTGTGTTTGCCATTCCTAACATGGACAGGTGTTTTTTCCCTTGACATATGCATCTCATGAATATTTTCTAGGCTTCCATAGTGAACCTCACAAAGATAACACCACCCCACCAGTCCTTGTGGCTGCTTTTTTTTGTGGCTTCACTACATCTTCTGAACCCTTTTCCTTCAACTTTTTTAACCTCGACTGGTGCTTCTTCCCAAACACATGTTGTTTGTGAAGAAATTCCTTTGTGCTACAGGTAACATCATAGAGTGAGCATCACCCAGGGATCTTTGGAGTCTTAGCATCCATATCTTTGATGCCTGGGATCTCCCTATGTGCCTTGTTTTTAGACTTTGGTTGCAATCCAGCATCTGAGCTCTTAACCAACCTAGACTTGAAAATCTGAAAAGCATACCCAATGCTAGTAATAAAAATAGCATGCTCTATAATTTCCAATATGAAGATCAACCTCTCTGTATTTTCCCAACCTCAGAAAGACAGCAGAGAGGTTGTTTTAATGCCTAGTGAATGTGGTATTGCCCTCAACAGTGATAAAGGCTCCCACAATATCAAACATTGCTCAATTAGTAAACAAAAAGAATGGAAAAATCACTGAAATAGTAAACAACTTTTCTGGCACTTCACTCATCATCATCCCTCATCAGGGATGAAAAGAAAGCATAAATGATTTATTGAGATTGAGAAACAGTGATTGATACCATTGACAAATTTTATTTAGGGTGTAAAATTGTTGCTGTCATGTTCATCTACAAATGATCATCTTGGTGATGATAATTTTGATGTTTTGTATTCAAAAATTCATAACGCATTGAACTCCAGAAACAAAAAAAAACCATCAAAGAAAATCCATCACTTTTCCTGAAATTTCTTGACAATTCTCCGAAAGTGGAGACAAAAGCTACTGAAATAGACCTGTAAATTACAATGAACAAATGAAAAACCTCCCAAACTAAGCTATTCTTTAAGTGAATTACTAAACTAAACTAAGTTATTCTTTAAGTGAATTATAGTTCTGGTAGTTTTCCTTTTGGTGCCCCCTCCTCGACGCAAGGAACTATTTTCTTCCAAAACCAGTGCTTTCTCCATTCAAAAATCATTTCTTCAATGGGTACACCCTTGGTTTCTGGCAAGAAGAGGTACACAAAGGCAGTCATGATACAGATCCAGCCCGCAAAGAATAGAAAATTCTCGTACCTGAATGTGCATAAAAGAGATAGGAAGACGTGCGCAATTGCAAATGTGAAAAGAAGGTTCACAGAGACCGTTATCGCCTGTCCAGCAGAACATGTTTCTAGTGGGAAATTTTCACTCAACACGGTCCATCCAAGAGGACCCCATGACCACCCAAATGCAGCCACAAATAAGCAGAAGGTTGCCACCAACAACGCTAAGAAGCCTTTGGATAGTACTTTGTCCCCTCCAAAATTTAGGCCCAAGATTATGGCAACAGAAACCTATGAAAAAGGATAACATTATTATTGATGAATCCAACAGTAAACAATCCAACAATAAAGGGAAAAATCTCTATAATATGCTACTAACTATTTCGGGATCAAATGAAAATATGGTCAACTTCGTTTGTGCAGTGCAGTCAATTTCCCAGATTAATGAAGGGATTTAGATTTAAGAAATCTGGAAACAGATTTGCGTTTCCATGTTGCAACTTGGACGGACTATAAAATCTCTCCTTCCAAGCTACTTAGAAGATGGGGTTACAAACTTACAATTCATCTCATTTTGTACATTTGAGTGGTTGTTGCTGATATAATGGGATGTTATCCCCTCCACCTAATTTTAAATCTCACATCAATGTTATCCCCTCCATTCCATTTTAAATCCCACATCCCAGTAGTCCCTTCCATTCCATTTTAAATCCCACATCCCAGTAGTTGTGGTTGGTACAATGCAATGCCTCCCCGCAATTTTGAATCACACTGGCTCAGTAAATTTCTAATTTAATTGGAGAATTTATATCCAAGTTTTTTTCCATAAATTAACAAGAATTTCTGTAACAATAACATTTCAGAAGTAATAGGGACTTCTGTGGTGAATAGAGGCATTCATCAAGATAATTGAAGCATGTTTGTTCAAGCTCTGTTCTCACCTCACTCAGCTGCTGCAGGCAAGAACTCTGGTTTCCTATTCAGCTCTGAAAATGTAAGCAAGCCAGGTAAAAAAAGGACTCGGGCATGGAGAGCTACCATGGTTGCAGAAAACTCAAAAAAAAAAAAAGCATGTTATCTGGGGCTTTGTTTAGCTAGTGTAAAAGTAAGAGACGAATGCAATTCCCATGGTTTAAAACTTTTCTGACCCTAATAATCGATAAGAGGTCATCACTTCCATTCTGTTTCTAGATTTGAGGAACAGGAAATCTCAGAAAATGGATAGGAACTAGTATTCCCTGTCTGTTGGGGACCTCCTAATCCATGGTTAGAACATGGGTCATGATTCTTGAGCTTTGGCAGCTCAATTACCAGGTCTAAGATATATATTGTCATTCTTAAAAACAGGAAACATGAAATTCTGTGAAAAAGCAGAATAGAGACTACCTCTGTGCATTTCAGTTTTATTATTATTATTATTATTTATTTTGTGTTTTAAGGGTTTTTTAGAGAATAAATAATCATGTTCTTCTTTAAATTGTATTCTATAGTTTCTTGAAAGTTTTTTTAATGAAACAATGTTTTATGTTTTTAATTGTAATATAATATAATATTTATATATATATAAAATATATATATATATATCATGGGATCTAACGCATAGACAAAATAAATTTTCTGGTTGGAATCTAGCAATACAAGTTCGAGAGACATTGTGATTACTTGTTATTTACAATGCACTTTTTAATGTATAAATGGAACACCCTGAAAAACCCATGAGAAACTCATACTTTGCAGATTAAACAATTTAAAATTATGATTCTTAAAAATATCTATCAGATTTTGGATAAATTTACCAAAAAATGTTCTGAGAAAAGGGTCATTTCATCTACTAGTTAGACTACACATTTTTCTATTAATTTTTTTTTTAAAGTTAAATTATTAAAAAATAATAATTAAGTTATTTTAAAAAATCAAGAAATACCACATTTGGATTTAGAGTTGATTTTATGTTTTTTTTTTCGAGGGTAATAGTCGTCAAGGACATAATTTCAATTAATTTACAATTTTAACACTCCCCACTAAAATAAATAAATAAACTAGATAAACTTGAAAATTACTTAAAAATAAAATTTTGAGAAAAAATGGTAATGCTTTATCGAGAAGAAGATTTGAATGTCAAAATAGTGTTTGTCCAAAAACAGAGGTGCTACCAGTAGCACCACTTTTCAAAATGAACGTAAAATCACCGCTAAATGTGATCTCTTTTGACCAATAAGAGAAGGAGAAATCGGTTGGGGTGGAAGAAGTAGGGGGATGTTATTTTTCCCTGAGAAACAAGAAGAATGTAGATATGCTTGGGGGCTTGATAATACCTCTAATAATGTGGCAAAAGATTATTCTCTCTACCGGTGGTTAAAGCAAGTTGTAGAAATTGGAATCCAAGAGGTGATTGTCATTGGAGACCTTGAAAATATAATTCATCATTTGTTTTTATGGGGCCTTCCTCTAGATCTAAAACTAAGTCAAATATTCAAACAAATCCACTAGTGGTATCTAGCTTGTAGAATTTCTCAATTCATTAAACAGAGTCTTATACAATTAAATGTATTATAGAGATTTTTAATGGTTATCCTTTGTGATGGAAATTTATTTTGTATTCGGGGGACAATGATTAATATAGAAATACATGTTGTTTAACAATAAACTAAATCTATTTTTTTTATAATTTGTATAATTTGTGTCACTTAGTCTTAGGGAACTAATGGCAGTCCAGGCTAACGAGATTGTGATGTAAACCCTAAAGCCTTCCACTGCGACCTTGTCTCTAGAAGATCTTTGGCTTCACGATTCTTTCCTTCACCCGGAGCTCCCTCATTGTGTCGCCATCGCTGCAGATCCATTAAACCGTGAGGAATGTTTTTGCAGCAAGGTTCTTCCCTCCTTGAAGGAGATTCCATCACTTCAGATCACTCAAACTTTTTGGTCTTTGTGAGGTTTCTCTTAGGAGGTAACCTCTTAAGAGTGGAGGATGGAAATGGAAAAATAGCTTGGAAACCCTTGATTTCGTTTGTTGGGTCATGTATACGATGAAGAATGTTTTCAGATGATTAAATATAGATCATCCATAATTTTTATATTTTAAAGAATGGAAATTCTGGATTCCAAATAGACCATGCCTATCGACATAATTAGCTAGTCATTTTGGAGTAAGGAAAACAATCCATTTGCAAAAGTATGTCTATTGGCCTAAAATGCATGTTGATGCCTCCAAAATCCAAATATCTAAGATGATGTGTTCTTTGTCTTACAAATAAACCAAGTCATTGGAAATTAAAATTTGATATGCCATTACTAGTACTTACTCGAACATTAGAAAGCATTTCTATGGACTTCCTAGGTGTGATTTAACCAAGACTAAAAGAGCAAATGATTGATTGCTTTTTATTTTCAATCTGTTCAGTACAATTTGGGTTTTAATCCCATATAAGAATATTGTCTAGGACAGAAAGAAACACACATTCTAAGAGGAAGTCCGAATTCATTTGGAATAGCCAGATCAACATCTTTAATTCCTATGTTTTGGACCACACTTTTGTAAAAGATGGAAACCAAGTTGAAGAGGCCTACAACATTTTATCCACAAACCAATGCACAAACTATAATTGTGAATAAGAAAATGATACAAACTCTTATTAAAATATAATCGAAAATCCCAAAGCCATAGGACGTACACTAAATTCAACATTGTTACAATAGATCAATTCATTATCCATAGACCAATGCATAAACTAAAGTTGTGAATAGGACAATGATACAAACTCTTATTAAAGTATAATAAAAAAAGCCTAAAAACATAGAATGCATACCTACACGATATTCAACATTGTTAAAATAGAGCAATTCATTGCTGAACCAATCAGTTTTTTTCTTAAGCAAATTTAGATTTTCTAACTCAAGCTCCTTTTGACATTGTTGTGACAAATGTATCGATGCAACAAAGAGTAGACAATATTTTAAGCGAAGCATGCAAATTGATCGAAAGAATACAACAAATCAACGAGAAGGTACAAGAACAACTCCAAAAAATTCAGACAATGTATAAATAATGGCATGATTAGAATACAACTACTCATAATTTAGTCGAAGGAGATTAACTCAACTCGTTGTTGCTAATATTGTTGGGGATTTGGCTAGTTCTATCCTAGTAAGGGCCTAGTTTGAATCCCCTAGTAAGGTGCACTAATCTATACCAACACATTCACTACAAAATGCTATCTAGTGAGGTGGGGTAATATCAAGTGGGTTTCCCCATATGGTTGTCCTTGGAAAATAATCACTACTAAAAATTTCTAGGTTGAAGATCTTGTATGTGGCTACATTTAAGCAAGGAGAGATTCCAAGTAGAAGGGAAAAAGTTGGAAAGTCACCAATATGGCTCATTCAAGATTTTACAGTGGATTGGAAGCATTCATTCAACTTGTCCCTCCCATCATAAATGAACATCCTCTTTCCATATTGAATGATGAAAAGTTGAAGTCTTTGAACTACCAATGTCAGATGTGGGACGAAGATGAAGAATAGTTCTAGCAGCTGAGGAGATACCTAGTATGCAAACCGAACTTGTACATGATATCGCATTGCAAAGAAAGATTCATGCTTATAGGAAATGGCCAAAGAGTACTTACACATTGGTTTAGAAGGTAAAATTTTAAGCAAAGCCAAGAGATATTAATGGAGGAGATGACACAAAAGAAACCATTCTCATCTTGAACCTAATAAGTTAGTACGGAACCTGAAACCTCCCAAATGGAGGAGGTATGGCCAGTATAGATTCACGAAAACATCAAGTACTATAGGAATAACTAAACCTAATCAAATAGCCAACGAATTGGACAGCAGGGAAAACGAGAGAGAGCTGTTGAAAAGGAACATGAGAGTTTGCAAAGGCAAACAGGATGGAGGAAAAAAGAAGGGACACATGGATCAGTTTTATAAACATCGGACATCTTCCAGAAAAATAAGTAAGATACTTCTGTCCTAGGAAGTTCACAGATTTATATTATGTAAGAACAAGAAACCAAAGACAAAGTTGCAAACTTATGATTTTCTTGGGTTAAAAGTTCATGTGTATAATCATTGGTGTGTATGCATTAGTAGCTTGTAGTTGAGCTTTCTGATACGGATTTATTATATAGACAACAAGGCTCCATTTTTATATCACCCAGAAGACACAAAAGATATAAATTAGTAACAAAGGAGGCCAATTAAAAATCTCTGTAACCCAATTAATTGTGTAAAATGAAGAATTGAAAATCGTATCATAACTCCAATATATGGAAGATGTGAGGAAGCAGTTTGATCATAAAAAACAGAAAAAAAATAAAGACTGAATACAATATCTTGCTACTAACTATTAACATCTGTGGATAACATAGCATCCAGAGTAAATGACATTCATACTGATCATAAAGACATGATACACAACTCCTTTACAATGAAGAAATAACAATGATTTGATTAAAAGAAAACAGCATTAGAAAAGTCCAGATTTTCATAAGCATATAGCAGTAGGTTAGGGTTAGATTACTGTGAGATCATCCCCAAGGCATCTGAATGTCTCCCTCCTTAATAGTCTTTTTCTTCTTCTTGTTTTCATTTTTCGCTGTTTGACTCCTATGCTCAGTTACTGCAGCTAGATATGTTCAACAGAGGCATCCCAGGGCAATATATCAAATTTGACTTATCCTCCATAACAGGTATTAGGCTCAAAATATTCTGCAAAATAAAATCAGATTATATCTATTACAGCTTCAGGCAGAACCTTTTTGCGCTATTTTTGACACGTGGAACTACCTAAATCACGATTTCTTAATGCATTTGATTCATCTGGTCTCAGATTCAAATGGAAAAGGTAAACCACTCATAAGACAAATTATATCAGTCAAGTGAGAATGAATAGAAATTATATAAATAAACTGTATGTCGCATTCAAACTACAATCTTATATTTCATGCTGAAACTCATTCTCTTCCTCTTAGTCTTAAGAGAAACTACTCTGAGGAACAAGCATAAAGTAATTAGACAACGAAATCTCCCCACATACAACTGTAAACAGTGCATGCCCAAACCAATACTAATGACTGTCAATTATCACAACAACACTGGTTTAGAGGTTGCCTTGGAGTGTATAGCATAAAACCCATTTGCCAGCGCCTCCTTCAGAAGAATCAATCACAGCTCAAATAATAGAGCAAATCAATTGACACAACTGACTATAGAGGAAAAGCTTTTTAAGGTGTTGAACCACACCTCGTAAGATTAGTACTTGGAAAACATGGCTTTTACCGGTATCAGAATTTACCAAAGCTATGGTTAGAAACTCATTGGCAGTAGAACCCACTTCCTTAACTCTCCACAACATATTCTCTGATTGCCCTTCTTTGTACCAGAAAGCTAGAGGACCATCCACGAACCAGCCGGGTAGTATAAGGTTGACTAATATTTCTGTGAACCTTGTTACTATTGAGGTGGCAATGTTGTATTCAAAAACGTATCTGATCCGTAGTCCCTTCTTTGAGCCATGTGATTATCCAAGGCATCTGAAGTCATGAATCTAATGCCTCTGCTTTCATTATTTTCGGACATGGAAGATTTAACCAACAACTTTGCCCAGTAACCATTTACTGAATTCCAGAAAGTGACTTCCTTACACAAAACTTCTAAACCTAATCTTTTAGATTTGAATGAATTTCAGCACATTTTACACACATTGGAAAAGATATTCATCCATATGCATTCTTAAAATCTCAAATCTGTTTTACAATTTTTACAGAGAAGATATGTACCAATTTCTTAGTTTACCCAAACCAGGTCTTGAAGAATACCATATTACCATCTCCCAAAAGATTTTATACCCAAAGTTCCTGCTACTGCGCTGCCTCATAGAATGCACACTGTCTCCAAAGCATAAGAGTCTTGGTTCTCTTTGACAATGAAATCTATCCAAATACTTAATGAAAGACTTCCATACCCAAAGTAATAACAATAGCTCCTATTTTCACAGCCTCAGAAAGACAGTAGAGAGGTTGTTTTAATGCCTAGTGAATGTGGTATTGCCCTCAACAGTGATAAAGGCTCCCACAATATCAAACATTGCTCAATTAATAAACAAAAAGAATGGAAAAATCACTGAAACAGTAAACAACTTTTCTGGCACTTCACTCATCATCATCCCTCATCAGGGATGAAAAGAAAGCATAAATGATTTATTGAGATTGAGAAACAGTGATTGATACCATTGACAAATTTTATTTAGGGTGTAAAATCGTTGCAGTCATGTTCGTTTATGAATGATCATTTTGGAGATGATAATTTTGAAGTTTTGTATTCAGAAATTCATAACGCATTGAACTCCAGAAACAAAAAAACAATCAAAGAAAATCCATCACTTTTCCTGAACTTTCTTGACAATTCTCCAGAAGTGGAGACAAAAGCATGACAAACCTCCCAAACTAAGTTATTCTTTAAGTGAATTACTAAACTAAACTAAGTTATTCTTTAAGTGAATTACAGTTCTGGTAGTTTTCCTTTTGGTGCCCCCTCCTGGACGCAAGGAACTATTTTCTTCCAAAACCAGTGCTTTCTCCATTCAAAAATCATTTCTTCACTGGGTACACCCTTGGTTTCTGGCAAGAAGAGGTACACAAAGGCAGTCATGATACAGATCCAGCCCGCAAAGAATAGGAAAATCCCGTACCTGAATGTCCATAAAAGAGATAGGAAGACGTGCGCAATTGCAAATGTGAAAAGAAGGTTCACAGAGACCGTTATCGCCTGTCCAACAAAACGTGTTTCTTGTGGGAAAATTTCACTCAGCACGGTCCATCCAAGAGGACCCCATGACCACCCAAATGCAGCCACAAATAAGCAGAAGGTTGCCACCAACAACGCTAAGAAGCCTTTGGATAGTACTTTGTCCCCTCCAAACTTTAGGCCCAAGATTATGGCAACAGAAACCTATGAAAAAGGATAACATTATTATTGATGAATCCAACAGTAAACAATCCAACAATAAAGGGAAAAATCTCTATAATCTGCTACTAATTATTTCGGGATCAAATGAAAATATGGTCAACTTCGTTTATGCAGTGTAGTCAATTTCCCAGATTAATGAAGGGATTTAGATTTAAGAACTCTGGAAACAGATTTGCATGTCCTTGTTGCAACTTGGACGGACTATAAAATCTCTCCTTCCAAGCTACTTAGAAGATGGGGTTACAAACTTACAATTCATCTCATTTTGCACATCTGAGTGGTTGTTGCTGATATAATGGGATGTTATCCCCTCCACCCAATTTTAAATCTCACATCAATGTTATCCCCTCCATTCCATTTTAAATCCCACATCCCAGTAGTTGTGGTTGGTACAATGCAATGCCTCCCCACAATTTTGAATCACACTGGCTAAGTAAATTTCTAATTTAATTGGAGAATTTATATCCAAGTTTTTTTCCATAAATTAACAGGAATTTTTGTAACAATAACATTTCAAAAGTAATAGGGACTTCTGTGGTGAATAAAGGCATTCATCAAGATAATTGAAGCATGTTTGTTCAAGCTCCGTTCTCACCTCACTCAGCTGCTGCAAGAACTCTGGTTTCCTATTCAGCTCTGAAAATGTAAGCAAGCGAGGTCACAAAAGGACTCGGGCATGGAGAGCTACCATGGTTGCAGAAAACTGAAATAAAAAGAAAGCATGTTATCTGGGGCTTTGTTTAGCTGGTGTAAAAGTAAGAGACCAATGCAATTCCCATGGTTTAAAACTTTTCAGACCCTAATAATCGATAAGAGATCATCACTTCCATTCGGTTTCTAGATTCGAGGAACAGGAAATCTCAGAAAATGGATAGGAACTGGTATTCCCTATCTCTTTGGGACCTCCCAATCCATGGTTAGAACATGGTTCATGATTCTTGAGCTTTGGCAGCTCAATTACCAGGTCTAAGGTGTATATTGAGATATATATTGTCATTCTTAAAAGCAGGAAACATGAAATGCTGTGAAAAAGTAGAACAGAGACTACCTCTGTGCGTTTTAGTCTTACCTTACAGACTATCATCTGAATACCCCCACTAAGTAGCAAGGCTTTGCACCCCCACTTGTCAATAGTGGCAATAGATACAAGGGTTGAAGCTACAAGAACAGCTCCAGTCATGACAGACGAGTAGAGGGAAGCATTTGCACCAAAGCCCAAACTGCCGAAAAGGACAGGGGCATAGAACAATATTGAATTGATTCCAGTCAAAATCTGAAACATTGGCATACAGATTGCCATAACAACCTGTGGCCGATTCCTCCTCTCTAAAATATTCCTGAATGGATGCCTGATGAATTTAGCGAGTACGGCTGCATCGACCATATCCTCATACTCTGCTTCTACATTCCTAGTGCCCCTAATCTTCTCGAGGACAACTCTTCCTTTCTCTAGATGATCACGTTCTATCACACTGTTGGGGTATCAAGAAGGAACATACCTCCAACGATCATCAAAAGTGCAGGACCTGCAGCCAAGCCCAGAGAGAGACGCCATCCCCAAGTTTTTATGTGCTGAGTCCCATAATTAACCATATTTGTCGTGAAGATCTCGAGTGTTGTGGCCAAGTGGAACATTATATTAAGCCCTCCGTGGAATTTTGGTGTTGCTAACTCTGAGAGGTACAGAGGAACACCCTTGACACAAATTCAAACAAAAAGCTCTGTAAACCAAAGGCATTTATATCTAAACAAAAAACTCTATAACTCAAATCACTCCAATTCAAAGCCAAATGTCTAAAGCTTTAGTAATGCGTGCTTTTATCAATATATCTTGGAGAAACTCTTTCAAAATCATTGAGCCCACAACCCATACAAGCCAACCTGATATGCGAAGCCTATTCCCACTCCAAGCATTATGCGCCCAATAATGAGCATGCCTAAGCTCATGGCGCCGGCGTTGAGAGCTGCACCCACAAGAAAACAGATGCCTCCGCTTACAATACTGGCCTTGAGCTGCACCGCCATGATTCTCTGTATAATCTATTTGAAACACTCCTTGCACGTGATAGCGAGGGAGGAAACAGTAACGGATTTTTTCTTCGAGTGCTGAGAAAGTTGAAGGCTGATCAAGTAAATATGGTGAACCGTTTCAACTACCTTTCATTGATCTAACAATTAACAATCATCTAATCGTCTAACACGTGACAGATAGCGATGACACGTGGGTTTTAGGAAAGTTCATTTCAGAGGGAAACGCCTTATGGCGTAATTA
>APFE030622763.1:0-14359 GCA_000404065.3 Pinus taeda
CACCTTTTCAACCATGCAGACTTCTGAGGCTTCTGGGTCATCTACAACAGGCCCATTAACAGGACAAGCTCTATTTGACAAATTAGAAAATTTGTTCTTTATTAAAAATGAAGTGGCACATTTATTTGATAAACCTCCCGATTTTTATAAATATACTGAAGCTGATGAGACCGTTGGGTTAATTTTGAAACATCAGCTTCCTCACCCAGATAATTGGCAGGACTTAGTAAATTTACTTTTAAATCAGGGGTGAAAAGGAAAACAAGTTTTGCAGCAACACAGTTAATACTGCACTTACAGGTGGACAAAGCCACTACAGAAAGTATAAAGGCAGTGAGCCAGCTCAGTACGGGTAGTCAACATCAACAACGACATCAGCAGGTACAGAGGGCAGATTCAAGAATGATACAGAGAATCAGAGACAGTAAGGCACTTTAATGCTTCATTCATGAAGAGCAGCGCAGATTAAAGTCCGCAGTATTCAAAGGGCAAAAAACCATTCTGACAGCATTTAAAAGCTTTTACTAACATTTACACTTGCAATAACTTCTCATCTACTTTATCTATACAGGTGTAACAGATATTTCTTCCTCAGATGACCTAACTCCTGAGATATTTTGTAAACAAATTCTATATATTCCCTCTCGCGTTTTTGAGAGGGGTTGGACTCCGGATGTAAGACTTTTCTTTCCTGAGATATTCTCTGCTACTCTGATATTGTAAATTTCACAGAGAGTTTAATACAAAGACAGTGGGATTTCTTCAATGAGGTGTTTTCTCCTGGTCTCTTGGTGATGTGTGGCCTGAAGTTGCAGGATTCCTGTTCATTACATGACTCAATAAGTTTTCTAATGGCTCAGTATATTATGAATGTTTCCAGTTATTCCATATAGTGTTCGTATTTCCTGTATCTCATGTTTTCTCTGTGTTTAAAACTCTAGACAGTAAAGAAAAAGGATAGCTCCAGGATTTAGTTATTCACTACCCTGAGCTCAATCTGAACTGCCTCATATGTTTTCTTCTTCTATAAGGGTTTAAAGGGTAATTCTTGAATGCTACCTTTAAACTATCTCCTTACTGTGCATTGTTGTTTTAAGAATTCAAGTGATTGCTCTTAGATGACATGCCTTTTCCACAAATATACAACATAAAGTAACGAAATCTTCATTGCTCATTACTAGTTGTATATGCATCACAATCAAAATTTCACAGTTTGTCCCATGAAATGCACACAGGCCCTAGCTTTTTCCCCTCACCTGAATCAAGATTTCAAGAGAAACACTCCTAGACCCCATTGCCCAATGGATTAATCATCTGTTGATATATTTCAGAAGAAACAGAAGCATCCTCCCAACCAAATACACAAAAACAACCCAAAAACTCAACTCACAACTAGCCTAAGACCCTCACTGAAAGTAGTGATAAACCCAATAGAGAGAGCCCTCTCTGACTGCAGCTGGGCTAGAAGCTGCAGCCCAAAGTTTGGTTAGTGGTTACCCCGGCCGTATCCTCTTGGGAGTCAAAGAGGACAACCTGGGTGTTAACACCCGCCACTGAGCACATGTTGGCACAGGGTTCAAGCTCATTAAAAAATAAACCTGCCTTCAGTAAACGACCTTTATGATTTCCTTGCTATCAGCCTTTTGAGCCTTGGTTGTGTTCTTCCATCACCTCCATTCTTTTGGCCGATCATACGCTTCCACTTGATTGTTTATCCTTTTGAGGAATAGCTACAACAAGTGATTCTGTTAGCCACCCTCTTCACACTGCCATGTTTTGAGAAGTTCCAAACTTACCTGGAACCAGCTGCTACCCGAAAACATCACTTGTTCCTCAAAAATGAGTTTCTTTTAAGCTCTTTTTAGACTCGTTAAATATGAAAACATTGCCGAGCTATTGGCCTTTCTAGCTCGTTAAAGTAAAGGGAAGCGCCATCCCTCATGTACATTTTAATCTTTTGGGACCTAAGGGATTATCAAACAAAAGACCGAGCACTTTTCTGTTCCAGCTCGCTAAAACGATCGAAAAGTCATCCATTTCGTATTATTTTATACTTTTTTTGGACTTAAGGGATTATGCTACGAAAAGGGACTGCTAGAGTTTCCTTTTCGTTCCTTTTCAAACTCTCAAAACATGAAAAGGATTGAGTTATCTTTGTCATTAAACTCGTTAAAATAATAGCAAAAAACTTGTCCACTCAGACAAGAATTAGTTTCACTGTCGCTAGGCTCGCTAAAACATAGCGATAGGTTTGCTCGAAGGGAAAATTATAGAACAAGCATATGTTATCCTCCTCAAGCTTGACAAAAATAAAGAGGTACTGGTCAGCAATGATGGGCGAAAAAAGGGAAGAAAACTTGAAGAACTTTATTTGTAGCAGGTCGCTCTTGAACATGACACTTTCACTCCATTACCATGATTGAGTCGGGTTGGGTTATTCTGTTCACCGTTCATATCTCCATTGGTCCTACACACCATCCATCTTTTGGGAATAATGCTACCAATCCATTTCAGTGTTGCCAACATGTTCAAGAGAAGTCATTCAAAGAATTCACCACCCAACTAACACCTCATCCACTGCAATACCTTCACCCTCCATTTTCCATGACCGCCATTCCTGAACCTTATATCATTAGATTGTTTTCACCTCCAAAAAAAATCATTTGCTTCGTTTCATGTCATAGATGTGGGATACATCAAGGCCCTCCTACGATGAGTCACTTCTTGTCGACATCAACACATTATCCAAGAAGTTGACTTAGAAACAACCCTTTCAGTACTTTGAAGTTTGCATGCCTCAATGGCAAGTTTGTCATTTCCGGTGACATGTTTACATCAATGGCCTTCGACTGAAAGATTTTGCGTGGTGTTTGACATCAAATCATGTATTCACACCATGTGAATTGTACTGTAGTACCTTGAGGGTCGTTATCATTATCGGTGATTCCTCTCGCGACTGTTAATAGCTTACATCATTAGCTGGTAATCAGGCGATGTCTTTCCATGTTCAACTTCAGAACATCTTTTCACATGGATCGACTTGTACATCGGGTGAAGATTGAATGAGTTTGAAGACCTCGGATCTAGTTTCACTTATTTGGGCCGCGATATATTCATGAAAATAAATACATCAAATGTACACAAAAGCTGCACAGATGATCATCCAAGCTAAGGGATGATGACTCTACATATAAAGAATCACCATGTACATGAAAATGAATTTATAAAGCTGAGCATGGGAATGCCCACCTCAGCTAGATCATGAAAATAATATGATGATGATGTATTGTATTGTATCTTATATAGGTCACCTTCCAGTTCGAATACCTCAGATCCTCATGATAAAGCATTTCACTCGACATCAGAAGATTTATGGCCTCATGCTTTATGGGGCAACTGTTATAGACATATTTTGGCACTGCAACCCCAATAATATATGTCAATAAAACAAGGGCTCTTTAATACATAAAAGTGTTGTTTCATACCTTAAAGGATCATGGTTAACTGATTACATAATTTCCCAGAAGTTCCACCTGAAAAACCACTAAGAACCGGCCAAAACTGGACCATACTGACTGCTCCATGGTCAAGGTGCGATGCATACTGGCTACTACACCAGCGAGGTGTGATGCATATTGAAAGAGCCTTCTATGGGGTGCGATGAGTGAGAAAAGACAAATGGCAGAGATAGTTTGCAAAGTGGATGCTCATGGAATCTTCTAGAAACTTCTCCTATGACACTTGCCTCTTTGAATTCGCCCAGGGATGAGTAAGAGATCAAAGAGATCTCCAAGTGGAACCAAGAACTATCAGTGGAATGACACTAATCAAAAACACAGAGCTGACTCACCCCTTTGCAAGACATCTATATATGGGTCCCTCATCTGAGAGATCTAGAGGCTGGAATTTTGTAATTTGTAAGGAAGTGATGTTGGTTTCTCTTTGAGAAGGAACATTGTATTGTTGGGTGATCTTGTTTTTTCATGAGGTGAAGAGGGCTTTGATGCTGGGAGGATGATGCTGGATCGGATAGCTGGGTTGTAATCCTCTCTTCTATTATTAAAAAAGTTATTTGATTTTTCCTCCATATAATCATGTATTTGTGAATCTTGTTATTTATGAATGCAATTGTATGGTCAATGTATTTCTGATTCTGTATTGTTTATGCTATTATAGATCGAGATGATTTGATGGTGTTTTGTTGCTTTGCCTCTACAATTATTCTCTAAAGCAAGACAAGTAGGAGAGGAGTGGCAAGCTCTATCAAAGGAGAGAGGAAACAAGCAAGGAGCCAAGAGAAAGATTCAGGTTGGTGCTCTTTGCTTATCTCTTATCTATCATACATAAAGGAAATCATAATTTTCTTTGATTATTTGTTTCTAAGATAGCTACCCATCTTAGTGGGACTAGTAGATCGAAAAGACACTAGTTTTCCTGGAAACAGGGAGGCATAGCCATAGCCGCCCAGATAACTTAGTACAAAAATAATGGTTCGCCCATAAATATAAAACTGATCAATGAAGTACACGATGAATGGTACATGACATGCTGGCATAACAGAGCCAGAAAATAATACAATGTGTCCCATATACATAATGCACTTGGTAAAAATATGAGCCAGGACTGAATACAATAATATCTGAGTACATGAGATACAAAGCCCCTTCTCTCAAAAATGGGTGGGAGGGATGGTAGAACAACTAGAGAAGCCCTGATGAACAAGGAAGGGCTCTGCAAAATTGAATGAATCATCTATATGAGACGTGCATGCTATGAACATTACAATTGGTAGGAACCGAATCCATCAACTCTGCGGAACTGCATCTGAGGCTGTAGAATAGTAGGTATGCATCCAGGCATGTGGGGGGCTACCTGAAGGGCCACCCCCTCATGAGGTCTGAAACATCTCTCACACACCCGAGAATCACTGGTACAATCTACTGCATCACTGGACCATCAAGTGTATGGATCACGAACATGAAACGACCAAGTCAAAGGGAAATAATGAGACCTTCTACTTGATCCAAGGCACTGAACAAGAATGGAAGCTGGAACTGAGATACACCACCCTCTAGGCCATTCTTATGGAATAAATGAGTTGATGTTGACAAAATAGGGCTTGCGATGGATGAGGCAATGAGGATCCTCAACTAAAGCACGAGGGAAAATAGTAATGTGATTGATGGATTGACACTAGGGATAATGGGGAAAAAGGGGACTGAGGGACAAAATAACGACTACCCTTGTCATAGCATGAAGTGCATGGTTGAATTGGCAGCAATTAACTCAACTCCATAGGGGATGGGGACAATATGACTGGAGACCAAAATGGGTAACACAGGATGAACGATATGCAAATATGGGTGGAATACTGTGACATGATATGATAGGGCATCAAATAGACTCCAAGACTACAAGGGTGACTCATTGCGAATGCTCTAAACAAGGGTGACTCGATGGTGCTGCCACACAGTCGAGGCCCAGTGGGGACCATGAAAACATGAGTAAATGATGGGTACTCATGACGAAAATAAACGTATGCTACGACAAGTATTAAGAGGAGGTGGACCTCAAATTACAAGTGTTTCTTTATGATGAAATTCAATTTTGAGAGACGACGAAGCAACCGTCTTGGAAAAATGGTTTTTGGGTGAAGTGTCAAATAATAAAAAACAGAGGAATTTTTTTTTTAGAACTCGGTGAGAGCTTTCCAAAAGTGTTGATGGTTCGTCAAACTGAGTTGCAGTCTAGTCGCAATGGGAGATATAAAAGTTGTGGATTTTCTATAAAAGGGCATTTTCCCTCAAATTTGGATTCATTTGCTAAGTGAGCTGTGGTGAATTTGGAGAGGAGGAAAAGGCCCTAAATCTTGTGGAGATTGTAGCAGACAAACCTACCATTGGAATTGGGATCTGTGACTTTCAGGCAAGTGGCCTTACTTGTCTAAATGTGGCCTTAATGATTCTTGGAATGATGGTTCTTGGTGAAGAATTAAGGGAAGAGGAAAACGAGAATGAACTACTAGAAGAGGTCTAGGATCATCCTCGCCCACTAAGTCAAACATGGGGACTAGGTGGTGAAAGAGTAGAACATTTGAAGATATGGTATCAAATGTCTACGATATGCGATGTGCATATGGCTCGCCGAAGAGGTCGCTAGGACAAACTATCCAAGGAATGGGAGGACAATTGACCATACCTAGATTCGGTGGGGTCTAGGCCGAGACTTAATTGAGAAGATGGCCAGGGGAAAATCATCATGGCCCCAAGCATAGGATGCTGATCTGGTATGAAAAGGTGGTAATGATGCCCCCTAGCAGGAGGAGTTTGTGGAGTTCCATTGTGTTTTGAGTGCTTGAAAAATGGATTCAAGCATATCAGCCCAACTTGGCACAAGATCCTCCAAAGGAGATGTAGGGGCCTATGTACCCCCCAGTATGCTATGGACATACTGGATGTATTTAGAGCTATGGCTCCAAATTTTTTTATGATACATAATATGATTATGTGTTTTATATGACGATGATGGTTCACCATTTTTTGGTTATGGTTATCTTTTGTGGTATACATGTGATAAATGCCAATCTAGACGGTTGTTTGCAATGGTATCTACATAGTGATTTTGGGCTCTAGGCACATGACTAAAAGTAATGGTCTCAAATTCACGTACCAATCACTTCACTCGTAGATATTTTCTAAATAGGACTTGGTTATGCACATGATACACACCATTCAATTGCATTACAAGTAGCAAGGAATCTAAATGAACATGAAGATGACAGATGCGATGAGCAAGGGCATCAGCTAACAAACCTATCACTGCATCATATTTGGCCTGATTATTGGTGGTAGATCCAATGCACACACCATTTGAAAGCACTAACGTATGCAAGGGGGAAAAATGGCCTAGGCTGCCGAGGCTAGATTCTGGGAGAAGCGACTTGCACCGTCGACATGACCGATATACAGTGTGGATGATGGATCCATCTAAACGGTGAAAAAGAAAACTGATGAGATGATGCAATATACCTAATTTCATGGCAGAAATAAAGACACACAAATGAAAGGGATGTGCTATGAGCTAGATTTCTTGAGGTAGAGCACATTGGGAGAATTAGGAAGGAAATGGCCTTTCAAATTCTCTAAAGAAATTCCCCCTTACTTAAGGGTAGGGGTAATAAGTGGTAGACATAGCTTCCATAATGTCCTAATTAGGCTGGGAGATGGGTGGATGGGAGGAAGAGTGACTACATGATGCAACGACATTACTTGGTGCATCAACATGAGAAATAAGGTTCACATACACATCATCTGGAATGGTAGATGACAGACTAGTAGATGAAGGATCTACTGATATTGAGACCTGGGATTCTATCGAAAGAGGTTTGATAGAAGCATGAGTGGAAACCTTCGAAAGGCTTTCCTATGAGGAACTAAAGGAAGATGACAGGTAAAGGATGGGGCCTATGGTGTCCATCATCTCGAAATCGGGTGGGGGGGGGGGGATCATAATAGTGGTGCCAGAGTTCCCCTGTTCTGGTTGACTGGTGGTACCAAAATCCATAGGTAGAGTAGAGGCTCCACTACGAGTGGCCTCATATTCACAAATCTCCCCAAGGCAATCACAAAATTCATCGAGACGAGGGCAACAATGGGAATAGTGACCATGAATATCACACAGGGCACAAGGGTGGTTTTTGCGAATCATTTTGAGCTTCTTAGGTGGGACTGGCAAGTTAACATGGACTTCTGGGATGTTTGACTTAGGGAACACTTCATGAACCAAAGGTTTAAGTCGAGGAAGTTCAGGAAAATTGTTGGGGGCGTGCCCAAAAACTTCACACAAAGCACATGGGGGTCGGAGGAGCTTGGGGAGCCTTGTCCTTTGAATCATTCCTCTTATTTTTGCCCCCCTTTTTAGATGCTGTTGCAACAGGATTGGGTTCTTGTTGAGGTTGTGGTGGAGCTGGAGCAGTGAAAGGGGTTGTAGGGACCAGTTGAACCAGGGTCAAATCAAGATATGGCCCTAGTTGACCAGGTGGAGTGCTTCCTAGGAGATTAATGTACCATACTGAGATCCCCAAAGTCACATTAAGAAGCACTAGTGAAGCCATGATAGGGACAAAAAAATGCTCTCGGAGGGGGGAATAATAAAGGTATCTAGCCTGTAGGGTAATGTCCCGATGGAATACCTCCTAGATGGTTAAGACCTGGAGGAACAGTTCCTAGTGGGAACATAGGAGAGGCACCCACAAATGGATGAGGTCCTGTTGGGTGGGCCCAGATGACTCAGCTGAGATGGTAAGAACAGTGCCGAGGAGCTGGCTGTTGATCAGAGGTATCGACCTCGTCAAAATCCATCATGAGGATCTAGTAGTCACTAGGACTAGAAGGTTGGGAGAGGTCGACTGCTTGACCTAGCTGGGGTAAAGAAGCAATAAATCCTTGCTAAGGGAAAGGATTTGTGAGCACGATCGATTGAGATGGCGTAGGATTCGTAGGTGATTGTTGGCCTTGAGAAACTGCTTGAGCTTCCCACATTTAGCACATTTGGGGTAAACGAGGACACTCATGTGTATAGTGGCCATGTACACCACAACATGCACAATGATTATTCATATGAATAACCTTGTTTTGCTTGGGATGGTCACCCTGTTGTTGGTTGTTGGTGTTAGGTTAGTTCCCCTGGGGTTGACTAGGTTGGTTACCTTGGTACCCTTGTTACCCTTCCCCTTATTCTTATTCTTAGAATTTTGGGGATTGATAACACTCTGTTGTGCAAACACCTGGCCCTGAGGGGGAGGTGGCTGCTGGGGCTAAGGATGCATGGGATGCTACGATGCTAATGCTTGAGGGGCTGGAGCACTATGCTATGCATAAGAAGGAGCAACAATTTGGTAGATGGGTTGGGGCCCTGGAAACATGTTGCTGGCAGGAGGGGCATAAATGTTGGAGGAACTGGTGCCCCCCTCCATAACTTTGCTGAGAATATGGAGAAGAGTGTGAAAGGGATCCAATGATACCGTCGGCGGCATGAGATGCCCCCAGTGCATTGGCACTTCCAGGACGAGGGAGGTCTAGAATGATGGTATAGACATAACTAGATTGAGCATAAATCAGATCATATCTCAAAGCAGTCTGGAGAGCTTCTTCCTCAGTCTGAGGAAAATAGAACACGACGTCTTTCTTGATGCAGGATAAAAGGCTCTTGAGAAACCAATCTAAATAAACATAATCTTCAAAAGGCAGGGCACTACATGTGCTCCTCCTCGATGCCACTCTTAGACATGGTAAGAAAGGAGAGTGGTTGAGGATTGAAGAAATGTGGTCAATAGCTCCGTACCAGTGTCGTACCAGAGAGGTAATTGGAAATATGATAAGAACACTTCAGCAAGTGTCGCGAAAACAGAATGAGAGGCGGAGGGCTAGTCTACATATAATTTTGTAGTGTCTCTAGTGAGTGTGCGTTGGAAGAGTTGATGACAAATGGAGTCATTGATTATGGATTTGGACGAACACCACATGTGGGAGGATTGAACATGGTTGGTAGGATCCTCTCCAACAATACCCTCAAACTTTTGGATGTCTGAGGGAAGCTTAGTCGGCATAGAGGGATAGCTAAAATCATGGTGTATGGGGTCATTTATCAACTGGTTTAGATCTAGTAGACTTAACCCAGCCATAAAGGGGAGCATGGGGGTTGTTGGAACGGTTCCTGAGACTGTTTCGCCTGATGTGATCATCGATATAGCACCAGAGCCAACACTAGTTTGGGTTTCTGCATCAGCTGTGGGTCTAGACATGGTGACGATATGTAGTGAAGGAGGCTCGGAATCAGATGAGGAATCAAAAGGACCAGGAGAATAGTCGGGATGGGGACTCAGAGGGCTATGACTTGATCCCGACGAGGAGGAGTAATACACCCAAGCAAAAACTAGGGGTGAAGGCCTAATAGTCTCCATGACACACGCCTTTGTGACACAATTATGGAAGGACACACAGAACACGGACATGGTGAAGGGAGATCAACAATATAACTTTTGTCTCTGATGTGGTGACATAAATTTATTATGTTAAGTCTTGGCTTGGCGGTGTAAACAAAGTGCCCTTTGCTTAAGGTGTGCTTGTGTGTGTAAATGTATTAATTGGTTAAGCCTAGATCGTGTTTGTAAAAAAGAAAAAGGCTTGCTGCAAATAAACTTAAAAAAATAACAAAAAATGAACAACAAAACAATTAACTAAACCCCATCCAAACTGGTTTTGCAAACACTGTACTACTTGGTGGCTAAACCGATGTAAAATACACCAAAACAGTCAAGAGATCTGAATGTCAGTGTGACTGGGATCAAGTGAGTCTAAGCTATTAGAAAGTGGTGCAACAACAACAAAAAACCAGAGGGGAAGATCACTGCAAAAAGATAGGGAGATGGGTGAAACACCTAGGGCAACCGATGGGACCCTAAGGGAATGACCAAACAAGTTTAAATGTGAAACTATGGATGGTAGCAACCTATCTTAACATATCTGAAACAAAAGGTTACAGATCTGGAAAATGTGGCTAAAAGTGCTGTAGAAACTCAAACTTCTCACTCAGCTAAACTCCTCCTAGAAAGGTGGAAGTGTACTAGAAGCCCTATGGGAGGCTAAATTCGACTTCGACGAGTAAAAAAAAATGGATCAAGGCCTAAGTAGGATGAGACAAAGGTCAGACACCTAGTAGACATCTCTCAGCAAAACCCATAAATAGATCTCAGAAAAACCCTAAAACCCAGAAATCATAGGTTCTGACCTATTTTTTGTTGAAATCACACTTTTTGGGCTCAAAACTAAGTTCCAAAGCCCAGATCACACCTTTTGGGCTGAAAAATACGATTTCTGTTCGGAGACTCCCAGTCTGTGAATTTCAGAAAAAAGTGCTGCCTTTGTCACAACTGGTTCCTATGACCTTGCAGAAACGACTAGAAAGTTTGCGGAAGTCAGAAATTTATTAGATCTAGGGTTAAAACACTAGGAAACATTAATAGAATTAGAGAAAGAAGAAATCCTAAAAGCTGAAAACCAAAGGTCACCTAGGTTTCTGGATCTGAAGTATAAAACCCAGTGGAGTCGCCAATTTTGTATTGGAGACCCAGGTTTTTGAATCAGAATTATTCCCTAGTGGAGTCGCCAATTTGTTGTAGTGTTTTCTTCTAAATGATGTACGAAAAGAACCCACTTAATATTGTGGATGACAAACAATATCAACAATAGCAATGACTGCTAAAAATTGTGGATCTACAACTATTAATAGAAACAAAACTTGCCAAAATTCTGATCTATGCTACGATCATAGTTAAACAGTGAAAGAAAGAGTAATAACCCCAAACATCCAATGGAAACCAGATATACAAAGAATAATTTAATAATAACACTTGTGAAGAGAATAGATAAATGTTACCAGTCCCCCCCCAGGGGATGGGTTCTTGGCTATCTTCAAACGTCTTTAGCTTTTGTAGAGTCTCTCTCCTCTATAATGCATAAACCCGACAAAAATATGGTGTGCGACAATGAAAATAACAAGAGTTATAACAATGAGTGTGTTATCTCAAAATCAGACCCTGGAAGGCTGCTGACCAGGAAGACCTTAAGTAACTATTTCAGACCTACTTTAGGTTGAGGCTTAGCCTCCCCAACCAGAGAGGGCTCTCTCAAAGGGTTAATGTTTTTTATTATAGTTAAGATGGCTAACTCTTGTGAAAAAAATGTAAACAATATGAATGGTGGAAACACATTTAGCAACTATCCATTAGGCTTATGGAGTCAACATCACTTCAGTATAACAATATTATTAACCTTACATAGAAGTCAGGGCATTCAGCATTCAACACATTCAAAACATACGAAAAGCATATGGGACCACACAGTCTATGAATGCATACAGGAAGTTAGAGCACTATAAGTGAATTCTAAGTGATTACACATTCATACCACTGCAAATATTAGGAAAAGAACACTACCACACATTCTGAACATCAAATCCCTCATGAGTCCTGAGAAGCAAAGCCAAACTTGTATTACCAAAACAGAGTATTACATAAGCCAAATATCAGAGTTTTGTCATCAATTTTCCAACCCTTTGTACATTTCCCTTTCTCTTATTTATAGAGCTCTTCTACCTGATTGATATTCCCCCTCAAGCATGAGGGGAATTCGAATTCATCCTACTATGACACCTATTGATACTTAAAACTAACTATTAAATGCAAATGACACCTAACTGGCAGTCCTAGAGACCTAATACAACTAGGAGTGTAACTCCTTATCATGATTACAACAACCTTATCTAAGCATTTAAAGCATTCTTTGAAAATTTTCATCCTCAAGAAGTCGAACTTGATGAAGCCTCCCATGTGGTCATCTGACTGCTGAAGACAAACCCTAGAAATTAGGGAACATGTTTCCCTATTTTTAGGTTTAGGATCCCTGAAAAGGGCACGTGGGAAAGAACCCTTATCTCCTCATCCATGACACAATTTTCTAAACTGAAGGAGGTTTTTGTAGAACATGTTGTCTATAACAAAAACCTCTCCCGGTTTTTTAGAAAATTCCTTCCGCTGTCCAGAATCTGTCCTTGAAAAACACGTGTCAAGCAGGAAAAATCCATTTTCTGAAATTAGGGTCTCAATTAAAGCTTATTATCTTCCAACTGAAAACACTTATGAAGAAAGTGAGCTAGGTTATTGTAGCTGGAGATTTTATGAAGATAAACCTCTTTCCAAATTCCAAAATACCTTTGCATGTGACCAAAAACTGGTCTTGAAAAAGGCTACTAAAACTAGAAGACCAAGCTTGACTTTCAGCAGTTTCGTAGTGCAAGTTTAACCATAAATTCCTCCCACCTCAGAATGGATTTGAAGAAACTGAAAGATTCTTTTGCAGTTCATCATGTTAGGAATAAAATCCTTTTTCAGTTGGAAAATTTGAGTTCTCCGCTGCTCAGGAACACTTCTGGAAGTTAACTAGTAAAAATAGTTTTTATGCTAAAACATGTTGCTTCAGGGGTTTCGTAGCGCGCTACGAAAACACTGATTTCGTAGCGCAAAATAGGATTTTTACATTGTCTGTGCTACGGAAACATGGATTCATAGCTAGTTTCAAAATTTCTCGAAAATTATGTGAGATATGACTTATAAACACATGGTGAGGCTTCTAGGACATGGAATGAGGCTGTCAAACTTTATTTGAAGATGGACATGAGACTCTAACCCTACGACTTAGAATCTAAAACATAAAAATGACTTGACCATAACTTGACTATGACTGATACAAGAATTGAGAAACCATGTAAGTTGTCCAATTTTTTTAAGGAAGCTTACAATGATAACAGTGGCTCCACTAGGGATAGTGTGCCCTTGTGGTACATTAAGAACCTGTAGCTCCAGTGCTGCTATCCATCATCTAGAAGAAAACTTTGAACTTCTGCCCAATTTTCTCCTCAAGCCTTTAATGGTTTTTGAACAAATGATTCCAACTGCACCTACTGAAACAGATGCTCAGTCAACCTACTCTGAGCTTATTTCCACATTCCTACCTACCTACTAGCTGCAATTTCCACTTTAGTTCAAGCAACATGATATTTCCAATACAGCCAATCAATTGTCTTTTCTAATATTGGAGGCTCTTGACTACATTCGACCTCAAAATAACCATGGTAGTGAGATGACCAAATCAACTCATAATGTACTTGATCTTCATAAAGCAAATGAAAATGAAATACTGGTGTGCAAAGCTTTGCCATGTATTCACTTATAGGGTCAAAGAAGACATGGTTATTTTGATGATCATCATAACACTCTACATCTTCAGACAACTGATTCTCAACCACACAAGATTCCTTTGATATGCTATCCAACTGCCTTTCTGCATGATTCCCAAAGACAATGTAATTTTCCTCACTATTGTGATCATTCTTTGAAGTAATCTGCTGCAAGGAATTACAAAAATGAACAACCATTTCCTCTGCTTGAGAGTTATAAACAATTTCTTCCATCATTTCTTCTTGGTGTTTGTAATCATTTTCATAGTCATTGTGATCAAAAGACTGGCAAGTTTGCTGCATCTTCTCATTCATATCAGAGGATTGAACATGGTTTTCATAAATAAACCCCTGTTGGCTTTCATGTTGCATTTCATGGGATGTTATACTTTCTTCTTGGTGTTGAAATGTATTGTTATGAAGAGCCTCTAAAATTTCTTCATCCATAAATTCATCATCAACATAACAATCCTCCAAATATTGAATAAAACTCATAGAATGTTTACAACAATATTTGACTAGCAATAAGGAGGGATGACACTCTTTATACATGTCATAGAATGCA
>APFE030622765.1:15933-28736 GCA_000404065.3 Pinus taeda
CCCCTCTACGAGGTCTAAGGTAGTGCCTAGAGAATTTTTTTTTGGACCCTATATTAGGTTGGGCAGACCTACCTATGGTTTTTTGCATGGTTTTCGCACATGGTTTTGGATGCGATGGTTTTTGGTCCATGGTTTTGGACGCGATGGTTTTCGGTCCATGTTATTAGATGCTTCGGCATGTATAAATATGTATTGTAACATTGAAAGGAACAATGATGAAAAATCAAGCTGGTAGTCCCGGTTTTGGGATCCAGGGGTAAATCTTTGTGTATATGTGTTTTATGTGTTATGCTCTCACATTGTTTATTTTCTGTGTTTTAGAATTTGTATGCAGGTAATTTCTGTACGGGGTTAAAACCTACAATTAGTAACCGTTGTGTCCACATAATATGTATACCATGCAGATCCACCCAAAGGGATCACTTCCTGTTGGCTCAACCACAGTGCCTGATCTCGAGAGTGTCAAGAGAATTGAACAAATGACCTCGCAATAGCAAAGGTGCTTTAATGACGGGGAATCATTAATTGAACTAGCGCTCAGTGTTATCTCAATATTGTATTATTTTCCTTAGGATGCACATTTTAAACCTCAAAATATCTCTAATCAGAATTTTGATTTAACGAATGCATTGTGAAAGATATAGGTCGCGAATATAATATTTCTACTTTAGGTATGTGATGAAACAAAGAAGATGCACAAACTCAGCAAGCCAAATTCATTTAACAAACTAGTAGAGGTCATGGATATGAATGCAAAGGTAAATGATATTAGTTCACCAAATTTGTTATATCAGCATAGCCACATGCATGAGACTTGATAAGAGTGAGAACCTTTCAACATATGCAAATGTGGGCCTATCTTGGAAATTGGAAGACTTTGGAACTGTAACACTTTAATAAATGTACAACTTTGATGCACAAAATTATGGTAATAACAAGCCCAATAAGAGTATTAGAGAAATAGTAAGTTCAAAACAGTTATGTAATAAAACAAATACACACTTTCATTATATGAAGGTGGGGGTGAGGGGATCATATTAAGTTAAAATTACTAAATTAATTTTTCCCTAGTATCTCCCTATAATAAGGGTGGGGTAAGGAGATGATATTAGGGAAATATTAACTTATTATTTTTTCTTCACAATGAGCATGCTCTCTACTATCTCCCCCCTACACCCACTCTCGGTCAAGGAGTGGCACTACGTCCACTGGAAAAATCTGGGTTGACACCCCTCAGCTTACTACAAGACCTGACCCCAAGAGCTTTGGGAACTGATACTGTGACCTCCCATTTGGTGAGGCACCGACTTGATCGATTGATCTAACCCTTGGGGCTCCCCCTATGCCCACTCTCATATGTATCCTTATTTCCATTCAATTTGGTTTGTCTTTTTGAAAACATTTATTTTGAGTCTCACTCATTTAATGGTTCTCATTGAACAATGCTTCATTAGTCGTCTCTTTGGTGGAATTTTCTTCATACAAATTTCTTAGTGGAGATGATATTTATTCACTTGATATCATTAATTTAGTTTTTATTTTTCTTCAAAATAGGAAAAAACCTATCTTGGACCTAATTTGTATTAGTACAATACCAAGACTTTGATGTGCAATTGCATCATTGTGTACAAAAAAAATGTGGTCACTTGAAATAACGCATTCATAGTTCATGAAGGCTTGAATCTATTACAATAATATACTCAATACGTCGGAGGCTTGAAGCCATTACAATGATATACTCAATATGAGTGCAACATGTCACTTGCAAGAATTGAACTTTGGTGGGGAGGATAAGAATCATTCCTCCCAACCACCTAAGATAAAACAATTTGATATAAGGGAGATGATGCTCACTATAAGGGAGATGTGTAAGGTGCAATCTAACTATTCTACGTTTTGGGTATTTTTATCGTAGTAAGGCAATATTTTTTTTGTGATTATGGTTTTTGTTATTTAAAATGCATTTTTGAATGCATAAATTTATTGAGCACCACAAAACACCCCGAGAGACCTCAGATTATGTAGATTTCATAGCTCAAACTATCGATCCTAACAAATCCTATTGGATTTTGAGCAAAATTGATCAGAAAATATGCCTAGAAAAAGGCCAAAACATATCAGAGTTAGAGTATGAGGATGTGTAGTTCCTTTAATGCTTAACTAGAGTTGATACATGGTATCTTAAGAATTGGTATAAATCCATCTTAACTTTGGATCTATCATATGTCAAGAGAGATTGAAATTTACTGAAAGGTTTGCACCTTTAGGGAATTTATAGTAGTTAAAACATTTCAATGGTATGTTATTGTGTCGAGAGGCACATTCTACAACCCAGCATGAGGGTGATGTGTAAGTATGTTTATGCTTAATGTGGATTTGACACATGTCCAATAATGTTGGTCTAAAAAATATTTACTCAAACAAATTAATGTATGCCTAAACAAACATGAAAATAACCATATAAATAAAAAAACTCTAAAACTTAAAAGATTCATACGACTAACTTTGCATTACTACATAAACAATGTCGGTGTCAATTTTAATGTGTTAAGAATGTTGTAACCAGTTGTAGGCAAATTTCAGAGTGAACTAAATGGCACAAGATTCATAATGAGAGGAGTGAGCTTCAAGGAGAACTCAAATGGACTCAATACATGTCTAATATTTAGACAAGTTTCCACTCCACTATGATATGCAGGTTTGTTCGTTTTTTGACACATTCTAGGCATTTTAGGGTTTCATTAATATGGCACCAACAATATTCCAGGATTGATGGTTTGGAACATCAAAGGTTTGGAATTACAAATGTTTATCCCATCTACTTTGAACCTATGAACCAAGAGTTTCCATATAAATAGTTATAGCAACTTCTCTGCTGCCCATCACTTATTATGACCATTCTCATGGATACAATATATCATAGTTTAGGACTGGAATATAAATATAATTATAATTAAATATAGAATATTATGCGTATAATACATATATGGACTTAATTTGTAATCATATTAGTACATATCATATTGGTTGGACCAGTGAATCCCCACGATATGCTCTACGATGCATATAAATATATATTGAAATTTATGTTGATGCTTAATAGTTTGAATTGATTTAACATTTGGAGAACGTATTTGAGGTTTGAAAATAGTATTCAATCTATATTACTAGCAAACCAATGATCCACTAAGTGCCTAAACACCATGTTTGATTTCCTACTCAACCAAGATGTTTCTTTGTAGATTAGCTATATAAAAAATTAGAGATGTAAAACTTGAACCGAGTAAGGAGATATTTATCATTCAGTGAAGTTGAATAATAAAGATTGATGCTATGTACGAGCATGTTGATCTATCCTTGAAAGATTATAATGTTGATTAAGACTAGCCCATGTATTTAACATGGAAGAAAAAATGGTAGTGTTTTTTTCTCAACATGGAGAAGATTCATAAATAAAAACTTATGAAACTTTTGCATAGGGTTATATGCATCTCTACTATAGTATAATAGACTTGGCATGCTTAACTGTGGGTTTCTAACAGTCTGTGTATAATTGTAAGTATGAAATGATTATTAAATATAATATTAGATTTGATATATTATAATAATATTAATATAGTAATCATAAAGAGATTTAATACAATCATTACAATTTAATTTGATACCACATAATTATATTATATAATAATTATTAACTAATATACATATAACTATATAAATCATATTAACGAAACATAGTAATTATGAAATATATAATATAAAAATAATATAAGGGACAGAGAAGGAGAAGAGAGAGCGGGGGAGAGGAAGAGGGAGGGAGAGAGACATAGAGAGACGGTGTGTATGTTTGGGGGGTGAGATATAGAGAAAAATAAAGAGAGATATAGTGAGATATAGATATAGATAGAGGTGGGAGAGAGGGAATAGCATAAAGACAGATAGAGGGAGGGAGGGAGAGATAGATAGATATGGAGAGAGAGAGAGAGAGAGAGTTTTGGGGGGTGAGATAGAGAGACAAGGAAGGAGATATGGGGGGATATATAGATATATATGGTAGGAAGAGAGAGGAGATAAGAGAGAGATAGAAGGAGGGAGGGAGAGACATAGAGAGAGATAGAGATGGGGGAGAGAGAGACGGAGGGAAAAAGAAATACATAGAGAGAGAAAGGTGAGGAGAGAGAGGGAGTGACAAGGGAGATATGGAGGGATAGTGAGGGAGAGAAGAGATAGGGAGGGAAGAGTGAGAGAAGGAGAGAGAGAGGGGGAAGGAAGAGTGAGAGAAGGAGAGAGAGAGGGAGGGAAGGTGAAGGGAGAGAGAAAGAAGGGGAAGAGAGAGAGAGGGAAAGGAAGAGGGAGGGAGAGTGACATAGATAAATATGCATAGAGAGTGTGTATGTTTGAGTGATGAGATACAGAGACAAAGAAAAAGATACATAGGGATATAGAGATATACATGGATGAGGGAGAGATAAATAGATATGGGGAGAGAGATCATGTGTGTCTGGAGTGGTGATATAAAGAGATAGAGAAGGAGATATGGAAGGGATATAGATATAGATGGAAGGGATAGAGAGAGGGAGGAAGAGAGAGATAAAGAGAGGGAGGGAGAGGCGAAGAGAGAGAGAGAGAGAGAGAGAGATGGGGGATAGAGGGAGGATGGGAGAGTTAGAGATGAGGCAGAGAAGGAGGGGGGGATACAATGTTATTCACTGAAAGATGCATTGATTTGAGTGTAGATGTTAATTCCTAATACTATTTGATTAATTTCACTAGATGCATTGATCTTAGTGTAGTTGTTGATTTCTAATATTATTTGATTTCTTGTACTACATGCATTGATTTCAGTATAGATGTTGATTTCTAATCCTATTTGTTTGCTTGTTCTAGATGCATTGATTTCAATGTAGATGGTGATTCCTAATCCTATTTGATTAAGTGAACTAGATGCATTGACCTCAGTGTAGTTATTGATTTCTAATCTTATTTGATTGGTTGCACTAGATGCATTGATTTCAATGCAGATCTTGATTTTTATTCTTATCTGATTTCTTACCCTAGATGCATTGATTTCACTATAGATGTTGATTTCTAATGCTATTTTAATGTTTGCACTAGATGCATTGATTTTAGTGTAAGCACAAAAGAAATTATAAGCAAAGTGCATTGATTCTTGTGTTATAGTAATTCAACCATAAATAAAAGACTTGAATTTTCATTTTAAATAAATGTTCACTTACGTGAAATGTGTACTTCTTGAAACTGTAAACTATTTGTAATTGAATACATTATTATTATTACCATTTTCCATCATTCAATATCGTTAGTCACTTTTCTTTCAAGTGAGGTAACAAAAAACAACTACCACTGAAACTTACTTGGAGTTTAACATTTTATAAGTCACAATGATTGACTTTGGAGAAAGCTACTATTAACATTGGAGAGCATCATAGAGAAAGTACAACGTTTACTACAATACCTCGACTTAAAGATTTTAGTGGTATATGATTTCAACTGCTATTTTCATATGATCCAAATGAAAAGATGGCAAAACTAACAAGTGTGACAATAAGAACAATAGAAGAAAATAGTTTCAAATTGATCACAATAAGACTATTTGTAATTTGGTCATTCTTATAATGCACATTTTTTATCATTCAACACTATTACATGGTCACTTCTCATTCAAAAATTTAATTTGATCATTTCTCATCATTCAAGTTGTTAACAGTCTCTATCATGTTTTTTAGACAAGTTTTCGGCGATAATCACATCATAATTCATTTGTCTCTATCATCTCAACAAATTGAGGTAATTGAGCAAATTTAAAATTAAAATGATCATAATAATTTGAGACGTATTTAACACAATTAAAATGATGAAAATAATTAGATGTTCAACAATTTTTTCGTGGCTACACACGACTTAAACCAGCCTAGATCTGTCTAACACCGGGTCTATCATATGTCGAGAGGGATCAAATCTCTCAAGATGAAAACCTTCTTTTTGGAGTGTAAAATTTGAGGAAAGGTTTGCACCTCGAGAGATTTGATACCTCTCGATGCATGATAAATTTGATGTTAGATAGATCTAAACTAGTACAACATGATGAAGATATGTAATTATTTTTATCTTAATATAATTTATTGATATGTAACACATTAAAAACCAAAATAAATCCATACTAAATTTAAAATTGTCATACACTAGAATATAAAAGTAAAAAAAAAATTGTACCATTAAAAATTTAATCCCTCTCAATACATAATAAATCCAAAATGAATATCTATCCACTAATTCTACCTCAAACTTTCTTAAAATCTGATCTTACTTCTACCCAATCTTTCTTAACCTTTCTTAAAATAACCAACTACCTTTTCATTTTTCAAATGGAGTCCTGAAAAAGAAGAAGAAAGACAAAGAAAAAGAATTACGGATATGCGAATATATAATGTGGAGTTTTTATTGCCGCGGGAAAAGACACATGGAAGAAAATTTATATGTATAGATAAAAAAAGGTGGAAGTTTCCAATGGCAAAGCGTTGGGAATTATAAGTTTAGAATGACAAAATTCGAAGAGTGCTAAATATCATAACATGCATCAGTGGTCTAGTGGTAGAATAGTACCCTGCCACGGTGCAGACCCGGGTTCGATTCACGCCTAATGCATCTGTAGAGTTTGCTTTGCTCTTTCGGATATTGGGTCCGATTCCCGGCTGGTGCACCTATATCCTGTTTTCCTTTTTCTATGTACGTTTTGGGCTTGCTCTAAACAAAGTTCATATTTATTACTTATCCTGTCTCAGTAGCCGAGTCTGAATCTGAAGTATCGTTTCTGTATTTCACAAACCAATCAACTTGCCCTTAGTAACAAATCTCAGAGTGCTCTATCTCGCTCTGTTTGTGTTTTATGGCTCTGAAAACAGTTTTGATAACTAAGAATCAAGGGACTAAATATATTCATGTCGTTGTAGTATAGTGGTGAGTATTCCCGCCTGTCACGCGGTCTTTAATTGCATACCTTTTGAAAGAGGCCTCTCATATTGTAGTTTCAGATTCACCCCAAGAATGCTAAATTGCTGCATTTCAGTATGTCTTTTTGGTTATTGCGCGGATGGCCCGGGTTCGATCTCCGGCAACGCGACCTTTTCCCGGCTATGTAGCTTTTGAAGGTTTTTGTACATTTCTTTTGAAAGAGGCCCGTGCATCCTCATACCATATCTCAGTAGCATGCCCCAAAAACGTTAAATTGCTTCATTTCATCGTATGTTTTTCTTGGTTATCGATGCATACTTGTGAATTTGCTCATTCTAAACTCGCCTGTCACGCGGCTGACCTGGGTTTGATACCCGGCAATGACCTAATTTGTCTAGTGGTAGAATAGTACCCTTTCATAACATGCATCAGTGGTCTAGTGCTAGAAGAGAAGAGTGTTCAATTTCATAACATGCATCAGTGGTCTAGTGGTAGAATAGTACCCTGCCACGGTACAGACCCGGGTTCGATTCCCGGCTGATGCAGCTTTTGATTTTTCCTTTGCTCTTTCGGATTACTCGGGTTCGATTCATGGCTGGTTCAGCTAAATATCGGGTTCGATTCCCGGCTGGTGCACCTAATATCTTGTTTTTCTTTTCCAACGTAGGTTTTGGGCTTGATCTAAGGCTCTGTTTGTGTTTTTTTGGCTCTGAAAACAGTTTTGATAACTAAGAATCAAGGGGCTAAATGCGTTCATGTCGTTGTAGTATAGTGGTGAGTATTCCCGCCTGTCACGCGGTCTTTATCTGTTGAAGGTTTAATTGCATACCTTTTGAAAGAGGCCTCTCATATTGTAGTTTCAGATTCGATTTAAATTGCTGAACTGCTGCATTTCAGTATGTCTTTTTGGTTATTGCGCGGATGACCCGGGTTCGACCTCCGGCAACGGCGACCTTTTCCCGGCCATGTAGGTTTTGAAGGTTTTTGTACATTTCTTTTGAAAGAGGACCGTGCATTCTCATACTATATCTCAGTAGCCGAGCTTCAGCTTCAACCCAAGAACGTTAAATTGCTTCATTTCATCGTATGTTTTTCTTGGTTATCGACGCATACTTGTGAATTTGCTCATTCTAAACTCGCCTGTCACGCGGCTGTCCAGGGTTTGATACCCGGCAATGACCTAATTTGTTTTCACCATGCGATCTGGTCATTTTAGTCGATGGCAACAATCAATTTCAAATTATTTTTCTGTTTTGATGAATGGATGATCACTCCACTCATCAATTCGCTCTGGCTTCTGCTCCTGTTTGTTCCCTCTCCAATATCTATAAAGTGAAGTTGTTCCTCTGAACAAATCGCCCTAGGAATGACGGGACACGAAAAAACCTGTATGTTTCTGTGACCAAATCGCTCTAAGCCATGACAGACACCAAAAAACCTGTAGCATCTAAACTTGCAAAACCATACATCTATAGAATCAATTTTACCAGAAAATAGTCATCCCTTTCCAAATTTTGAATTCCTAACGCATTGTTTAGGACAGTTAAATGGTTTGATTTGGTTCTTAAACATATCCACAATGATTTGTTTCTTGAATTGACCTTGTTATTTTGAGGATTATTATTATTGTGTTTCAATATTAAAATAATTTATCCAAGTTCTTTCTCTCATTTGTGTGGAGTTTATGTTAGAGATATGGAAGATAAATGAGATTAAAAGTGTACTGATCTTTTTGGGAAGGACAAGAGCCTTGGTCTAGATGGGTGGGTAATCAATTTTTTCCGGTCTTTTTTGACTTTATTGGGAATGGCATCCTACACGTTGTGGAGGAGGCTAGAATTCCAAGGAAAGTGTTTGGGGATATCAATGTTATGTTCATATCTCTAATTCTTAAATGTTTTGAATCCCTTGCCTTCAATTATAGGACAATTTCTATTTGCAACCTTACTTATAAGGTCATTGCTAAGGTCTTATCTGATAGATTGAAAAGTTTTCTCTCTTCCTTTTTATCTCCTGAAAATTTTGGATTTCTTACAGGTTGCGTGATTCATGATACCATTTGGGTGGCTCAAAAGGCTTTGCACTCCATTAAGAACAAAAAACTTAGTGCTTTGATCCTAAAAATGAACTTGGTCAAAGCTTCCTTAGGCATCTCCCCCTTCATATTGGTCTGGATATAAAGGTTACAAACTACATCATGAGGTGCATAACATCTACCAACTTCTTAGTGCTTGTCAATGGATCCCCTTCAGGTCTGTTTTCTTGTTCAAGAGGCTTGAAACAAGGGTGTCCCTTATCTCCCCTTGTATTCCTTCTTACCATAGAGGGCCTAAGTCTAGTGATCAACAAGGCTAAAAGTGATGGACTTATAAAGGGGGTTAAAGTGTCTAAGTCCATTTATTTAACTCATCTCCTATTCGTGGAATATGTTTTAATGTTTTGGTGACGACTCTATATCTTAATGGTCTCATCTTCACTATATTTTCTCATCCTTTTGCTCTGCATCTGGTATGCAAGTTAGCATCTTAAAATCCTCCTTTCTTCATAATAATATCTCGAATTAGACCATTGACTCAATAGCCTCTATCCTTCTATACAAGGTGGTCCCTACTGATCATGGTATTTCTTACCTAGTCTACCAGATTGGGCCTAACTACTACTTTGTGGAAGATTGGTCCTGGCTTATTAAGTGGATTGAATGCAAAATCAACAATTTGTGTTATAGGTGGCTCTCCTTGGGTGGTAGGATGAATTTGGTTAAGTTTGTTCTAGAGAGCATACTAGTATACTAGCTAACCCTCTCCAAGAATCCCAAATCCCCCATAAGGAAGATGTGTCATTGCATGTTCAGTTTTCTCTACATTGCCAAGAAGGATAGGGCAGGCCTTCATTTGGCTAAATGGAACATGCTCTCTCAAACCAAAAGCTTTGAAAGGGATTTCAAAAATCTCCTTTGGTTTGGTCAAGCCCTGACTATGAAGAGATTTTGGAGGGCCATCTCAAGTTTGTGTATCTGGAGTTCCATTATCTTAGATAAATACTTCAACAACAGGGAAATTTCAGAGTGGCTAAGGACTTATAAACAACAAAAATATTCATTTGGGTCAATTACTTGGAGAAGCTTGGTGGAGGCTTTTCCTTTGATGTTAAATTAGATTGCCTGTAAGGTGGGCAATTGTCATCAAGTTATCTTAGGGAAGGATCCCTTTATAGGGAGTAACAATTTCTATCATTTATCTTTAGATCTTATCTCTTGTCTTCATGGGTAGGGTGTATTTAAGCTATATCATGCCTCTTTGCCTAGTTCCCCAATTGCTTCCCTTGGTTGTTGGAAAATCTCTTCTGACTTGGGTTTACAAGGATCCATGACTATTGAATGGGATTATTTTCTTAATAATCTTGTATCTACTGGTCTTTTCTTAAAAAATGAGGACTCCTTTCTATGGAGCTATAATATCTCATCTAGTCAAGTCTCAACCAGCCTGGCCTATAATTCTATCTCTTCTTCATCGCTTAATCACAGGGACATTTGGTCACATAGGAAGATATGGAAATGGTCTATATCGCATAAACTCAGATGCTTTGTATGGTTATCCTTAAATAATTTCATCCTCACTTCGAACAACCTGTTACACAAGGGACTCTATGTTCTAGACCTATGTTGCTTATGCTTGAGAGGACTAGAATATGTTTATTGCCTCTTTTTCCAGTATGATTTTTCCATGACTTTATCAAATGGAATTCTTGCATCTCTTAACATTATGGACAATGGTCCCATCTCATCCCTTGAGTCTTGTCTTCATTGGTGGGATCTCAAGATGGGTAATTTCAAATCATTACTTGATTTTTTAGCTTGGGGTAATTGGAAGGTGAGAAACAAACACACCATTGAGGGTCAACCTATCAATCCACCTTGCATACATGCTAAGATCATTGGTTTTTCAAGGATTATTTGAAACCTCATAAGCCCATGTTGGTCTGGCCTTTCTGTTACCTGTTGAGCCCTCTCTCCTGTCATGTTGGATTCTTTTATGGAGCCTATCAAGATGGCTTTTGCAGTGGGGGGGGGGGCTCATTTACTTATTAAGGGGGATCTTTCCCATCATATTTGGGTGAACCTGAGGACTAGCTCCAATACCAAGGAACAAATCACAGCTTGTTGGGTGCTTTTATTTTTTGCTTCTCACACTAATGTTGATTCCTTGCAGTTCTATAGTGATTCCATATGCTTCATTGATTGGATATCAGGGAGAAGCAACATACAGGTATTAAATTTGATCCCTTGATAGGAAAAAATTACTATACTAATGGAAAAAAAAAATCCCTCTCCTTTCAGCATATACATAGGGAATGGAACCTCCAGGTATACTTTCTTTCTAAGAAAACTCTCAATGAGGAAGAAGGTTTTATTTATTTTGAAGGAAGACATGGCAATCATTCTCTGTGTCGTGGGAGAATCCACATTTCAACTGGTCATCAACTGCTAGTGAAGTAGTACATGATACTGAATGTTATCTTCAACGAGACTTTGTTCAAAATTCTACTATCAATTACGAGAAAATTGGAGGCTAACTATTTTTTCTGTCAACATACCAAAAGCTTTCTCTGGGGTTGTTTTGAAAGAACTTTTTTGAAGACCGTTGAACTTTTGCCTATCTAATATTCCAATTTTTGTGAAGATTTTGTGGATGTTGTTATAGTGGACTCAATATGTAAATCCTATATGTCTATGTTTTACCTTTTTGTACACATGGGTGGTGTGCAAGGACCTAAAAAGTAATATATTGGCACATGTAAATGGTTATGTACTCCTTTTTTGATTTAGTAGAAAAGGACAACATTTCCCTCTAGAAAAAAAGAGATGTAGAAGATAACAAAGAAACAATATTACATGTTGTGATGATAGTTTGTACAATTAACTTAGGCCATATTATTAAAGGAATAGAGTTCAATGAATTGTGGAGTATGGTATTTATATTTCCCTGTAACCTAGTAGAGAGTTTCCATATTAGTAAATAGGTATTAATAGAGGATTATCAATACCAATGTGAGAGCTAGATGAGGGAATTTTTAGATAACTATATTAGACAACACAACTAAAAGTACTCATGTTTCAAATTTACCATTAAGAATTTAAATCATAGTTAAATTATGTAATTTGTTAATCATATATAACATTAACTTATTGTTTTTTACGAAGTCATTTTATTTAATAAATTGTAGTTTTATTTTGTGTTTGGGCACTCGAATCAACATTGTATATCTAGTTAGTATCTTTATACACAACATTTTTCATTATAAAAGATAAGGAATTGAATAATTATCTTTAAGTGTTTATCATGTTTACATGTATTTCTTAAATATATGTTTTTCTTATTTGGTGTTCATGTGTTGATTTGATTGAAGTCTTGTCATTGTTGTTATTTAACAAGATTGGTTTAAAACCTAATATGGTGTCAAAGCACATAGTTGGGAAGTTTTCTAAGTTTTGACGCAACCCCTTTGCTAAAGGAAGGTTATCACTGTAGAGATTGAACTTTGCCAAGGTTTAGATAAATTGCAAGGGGAAAATTATGGATCTTGGAAAATCCATTTAGAGTCATTATTCAAAAGTCAATGGTTGTACAATGTACATAATGAAAGAAAATCCTCCACATGAGACATACATTATACACACATGATAGAAATTTTGATGCATAATAATACAAGGAAATGATACATGACATTATTAATATCCAGGAGAAGACAAATTGAAATAATGTTGTGTAGAGGAAAGTGGCCTTGTGAAATTGTGCAACAAATTTGAGTTTCTCTACACCAACAATACCTCC
>APFE030622765.1:28746-48092 GCA_000404065.3 Pinus taeda
TCCTGTTGTTTTCCTTTTTCGATGTAGGTTTTGGGCTTGATGTAAAGTTCATATTTATTACTTATCCTGTCTCTGTAGCCGAGTCTGAATCTGAAGTATCGTTTCTGTATTTCACAAACCAAGCAACTTGCCCTTAGCAACGAATCTCAGAGTGCTCTAGCTCGCTCTCTTTGTGTTTTATGGCTCTGAAAACAGTTTTGATAACTAAGAATCAAGGGACTAAATATATTCATGTCGTTGTAGTATAGTGGTGAGCATCCCCGCCTGTCACGCGGTCCTTATCTGTTGAAGGTTTAATTGTAGTTTCAGATTCGATCTAAATTGCTAAATTGCTGCATTTCAGTATGCCTTTTTGGTTATTGCGCGGATGACCCGGGTTCGATCTCCAGCAACGGCGACCTTTTCCCGGCGATGTAGGTTTTGAAGGTTTTTGTACATTTCTTTTGAAAGAGGCCCGTGCATTCTCATACTATATCTCAATAGCATACCCCAAGAACGTTAAATTGCTTCATTTTCTTGGTTATCGACGCATACTTGTGAATTTGCTCATTCCAAACTCGCCTGTCACGCGGCTGACCTGGGTTTGATACCCGGCAATGACCTAATTTGTTTTCACCATGCCATCTGCTCTTTTTAGTCGATTTCAAATTATTTTTCTGTTTTGATGAATGGATGATCACTCCACTCATCAATTCGCTCCTGTTTACAAACAGATTCCCTCTCCAATAACTATAAAGTGAAGATGTTCCTCTGAGCAAATCGCCCTAGGAATGACGGGACATGAAAACACCTGTATGTTTCTGTGACCAAATCGCTCTAAGGCATGACAGGACACCAAAACCATACATCTATGGAATCAATTTTACCAGAAAATAGTCATCCCTTTCCAAATTTTGAATTCCTAACGCATTGTTCAGGACAGTTAAATGGTTTGATTTGGTTCTTAAACATATCCACAATAATTTGTTTCTTTTTTGACTTAATTGGGAATGGCATACTACACGTTGTGGAGGAGGCTAGAATTCCAAGGAAAGTGTTTGGGGATATCAATATTATGTTCATATTTCTAATTCTTAAATGTTCTGAATCTCTCACCTCACCTTCAATAATTATAGGACAATATCTATTTGCAACCTTATCTATAAGGTCATTGCTAAGGTCATATTTGATAAATTGAAAAGTTTTCTCTCTTTCTTTTTATCTCTTGAAAATTTTGGATTTCTTATAGGTTGCCTAATTCATGATACCATTTGGGTGGCTCAAAAGGCTTTGCATTCCATTAAGAACAAAAAACTTAGTGCTCTAATCCTAAAAATGGACTTGGTCAAAGCTTCCTTAGGCTTCTTCCCCTTCATATTGGTCTGGATATAAAGGTTACAAACTACATCATGAGCTGCATAACATCTACCAACTTCTCAGTGCTTGTCAATGGATCCCCTTTAGGTCTGTTTTCTTGTTCAAGAGGCTTGAAACAAGGGTGTCCCTTATCTCCCCTTGTATTCCTTCTTACCATAGAGGGCCTACGTCTAGTGATCAACAAGGCTAAAAGTGATGGACTTATAAAGGTGGTTAAAGTGTCTAAGTCCATTTATTTAACTCATCTCCTATTCGTGGAATATGTTTTAATGTTTTCGTGACGACTCTATATCTTAATGGTCTCATCTTCACTATATTTTCTCATCCTTTTGCTCTGCATCTGGTATGCAGGTTAGCATCTTAAAATCCTCCTTTCTTCATAATAATATCTCGAATCAGACCATTGACTCAATAGCCTCTATCCTTCTATATAAAGTGGTCCCTACTGATCATGGTATTTCTTACCTAGTCTACCAGATTGGGCCTAACTGCTACTTTGTGGAAGATTGGTCCTAGCTTATTAAGTGGATTGAATGCAAAATCAACAATTGGTGTTATAGGTGGCTCTCCTTGGGTGGTAGGATGAATTTGGTTAAGTTTGTTCTAGAGAGCATACTAGTATACTGGCTAACCCTCTCCAAGAATCCCAAATCCCCCATAAGGAAGATGTGTCATTGCATGTTCAATTTTCTCTACATTGCCAAGAAGGATAGGGCAGGCCTTCATTTGGCTAAATGGAACATGCTCTCTCAAACCAAAAGCTTTGAAAGGGATTTCAAAAATCTCCTTTGGTTTGGTCAAGCCCTGACTATGAAGAGATTTTGGAGGGCCATCTCAGGTTTGGGTATCTGGAGTTCCATTATCTTAGATAAATACTTCAACAACAAGGAAATTTCAGAGTGGCTAAGGACTTATAAACAACAAAAATATTCATTTGGGTCAATTACTTGGAGAGGCTTGGTGGAGGCTTTTCCTTTGATGTTAAATTAGATTGCCTGTAAGGTGGGCAATTGTCATCAGGTTATCTTAGGGAAGGATCCCTTTATAGGGAGTAACAATTTCTATCATTTATCTTTAGATCTTATCTCTTGTCTTCATGGGTAGGGTGTATTTAAGCTTATCATGCCTCTTTGCCTAGTTCCCCAATTGCTTCCCTTGGTTGTTGGAAAATCTCTTCTGACCTGGGTTTACAAGGATCCATGACTATTGAATGGGATTATTTTCTTAATAATCTTGTATCTACTGGTCTTTTCTTAAAAAATGAGGAGGACTCCTTTCTATGGAGCTATAATATCTCATCTGGTCAAGTCTCAACCAGCCTGGCCTATAATTCTATCTCTTCTTCATCGCTTAATCACAGGGACATTTGGTCACATAGGAAGATATGGAAATGGTCTATATCGCCTAAACTCAGATGCTTTGTATGGTTATCCTTAAATAATTGTATCCTCACTTGGGACAACTTGTTACACAAGGGCTTCTATGTTCTAGACCTATGTTGCTTATGCTTGAGAGGACTAGAATATGTTTATCGCCTCTTTTTCCAGTATGATTTTTCCATGACTTTATTGAATGTAATTCTTGCATTTCTTAACATTATGGACAATGGTCCCATCTCATCCCTTGAGTCTTGTCTTCATTGGTGGGATCTCAAGATGGGTAATTTCAAATCATTACTTGATTTTTTAGCTTGGGGTAATTGGAAAATGAGAAATAAACACACCATTGAGGATCAACCTATCAATCCACCTTGCATACATGCTAAGGTCATTGGTTTTTCAAGGATTATTTGAAACCTCATAAGCCCAAGTTGGTCTGGCCTTTCTGTTACCTGTTGAGCCCTCTCTCCTGTCATGTTGGATTCTTTTATGGAGCCTATCAAGATGGCCTTTGCGGTGGGGGGGCTCATTTACTTATTCAAGGGGATCTTTCCCATCATATTTGGATGAACCTGAGGACTAACTCCAATACCAAGGAATAAATCACAGCTTGTTGGGTGCTTTTATTTTTTGCTTCTCACATTAATGTTGATTCCTTACAGTTCTATAGTGATTCCATATGCTTCATTGATTCGATATCAGGGAGAAGCAACATACAAGCTCTAAATTTGATCCCTTGATAGGAAAAAATTACTATACTAATGGAAAAAAAAAATCCCTCTCCTTTCAGCATATACATAGGGAATGGAACCTCCAGGTATACTTTCTTTCTAAGAAAACTCTCAATGAGGAAGAAGGTTTTATATATTTTGAAGGAAGACATGGCAATCATTCTCTGTGTCGTGGGAGAATCCACATTTCAACTCGTCACCAACTGCCAATGAAGTAGTACATGATACTGAATGTTATCTTCAACGAGACTTCCAAAATTCTACTATCAATTACAAGAAAATTGGAGGCTAACTATTTTTTCTGTCAACATACCAGAAGCTTTCTCTGGGGTTATTTTGAAAGAACTTTTTTGAAGACTGTCGAACTTTTGCCTATCTAATATTCCAATTTTTGTGAAGATTTTGTGGATGTTGTTATAGTGGACTCAATATGTAAATCCTATATGTCTATGTTTTACCTTTTTGTACACATGGGTGGTGTGCAGGGACCTAAAAAGTAATGTATTGGCACATGTAAATGGTTATGTACTCCTTTTTTGATTTAGTAGAAAAGGACAACATTTCCCTCTAGAAAAAAAGAGATGTAGAAGATAACAAAGAAAAAATATTACATGTTATGATGATAGTTTGTACAATTAACTTAGGCCATATTATTAAAGGAATATAGTTCAATGAATTGTAGAGTATGGTATTTATATTTCCCTGTAACCTAGTAGAGAGTTTCCATATTAGTAAATAGGTATTAATAGAGGATTGTCAATACCAATGTGAGAGCTAGATGAGGGAATTTTTAGATAACTATATTAGACAACACAACTAAAAGTACTCGTGTTTCAAATTTACCATTAAGAATTTAAATCATAGTTAGATTATGTAATTTGTTAATCATATATAACATTAACTTATTGTTTTTTACGAAGTCATTTTATTTAATAAATTGTAGTTTTATTTTATGTTTGGGCACTCAAATCAACATTGTATATCTAGTTAGTATCTTTATACACAACATTTTTCATTATAAAAGATAAGGAATTGAATAATTATATTTAAGTGTTTATCATGCTTACATGTATTTCTTAAATATATGTTTTTCTTATTTGGTGTTCATGTGTTGATTTGATTGAAGTCTTGTCATTGTTGTTATTTAACAAGATTGGTTTAAAACCTAATATGGTGTCAAAGAATGAGTGATACTCTCACTAAAATCAAAGCACATAGTTGGGAGTTTTCTAAGTTTTGATGCAACCCCTTTGTAAAAGGAAGGTTATCACTGTAGAGATTGAACTTTGCCAAGGTTTAGATAAATTGCAAGGGGAAAATTATGGCTCTTCGAAAATCCATTTAGAGTCATTATTCAAAATTCAATGGTTGTACAATGTACATAATGAAAGAAAATCCTCCACATGAGACATACATTATACACACATGATAGAAATTTTGATGCATAATAATACAAGGAAATGATATATGACATTATTACTATCCAAGAGAAGACAAATTGAAATAATGTTGTGTAGAGGAAAGTGGCCTTGTGAAATTGTGCAACAAATTTGAGTTTCTCTACACCAACAATACCTCCCACATCAACCAACTTGAAATGAAATTATGGACTCTCATGTTTGGCGACTTTGGCAGTGTTTAAGTACATTTGTCTTAGTGCAATAGAATCCAAATTAACATCACACTGCTAGAGGAAAAAATAAAAAATAATCCCAACTACATTAGTGTGATCCTCAATGATCTCACACCTGAATATGAAAAAAGTATACTCAATATTCATTAGATTGATCCCTTCATCAAGTTTCCTATATACTCTACATTTGAATGGTTGTGTTATCAAACCCCAACAATTCTTAGAAATTTTAACAAACTTGTTTTCTCAATCAAACGCATACAATGAAAGACTCCAAAGATCCACATCAAAAAGATGAAAACACAAACAAAATATCACAAAAGATAGTTAACTTTGAGTACCACAACAAACAAAGACATGAAAAGAAGAATTTCCAAACCAAGATTCGATATATAAAAAAGAACCATGTTAGAAAAATGGGAGGTGAAACAAAGAATCATGCCACCTAACATGCTCCATCACATTCCAAAGCCACTTTAGAATGACACGTTGATTAAGGAGCAAACTGATATATGACACAACATAAAGGTATGCTCTCTAATTATTCTTCTATAAATCAAGGAGAAAATCTTTCTATATATAGTAATTCATTACTATAAAAAATTGCTAATGATCCAGGGGATCAAAAATATGCTCAAAAATAAAAGTGCTCAAAATCTTTTGAAACCAATTCTAAATCGTAGATCTCGTTGTTATGATTCCAACGACGCTTGAATCACCTCAATCTAACACTGTATGTGAAAGTTATCACGTTCTAAACTTTTGGCAAAACAACTAAAAAGTCAACTTGCAGGGTTGATTGGGCCGCTGACTAGGCAATCCGTATGATGATGTGGTGATAATGTCAACAAGTGACTGTGAAAGTACAGTGATCAGATGGGAAAATCTCGTGCTAACACGTGGCATGATCGTACAGGGTGGTTGAAATTTTTTTATTGGTTGTTGTGTTTATGGTTGGGCCAACCATAGACCACCATGTGGCCCAATGGGAGGCCGCCACATGGCCTAATGGGAGGCCGCCACATGGCCCTATGGGAGGTCACCACATGTAATCCGAACTTAAACGGGAACACAACAAATATCAGATGTAACTATAAATACAGAGATGCAACAGAAATAACACTTCATTTCATTAATATCAAATATTAAAATATGCTTACAAACATAATGGAAATAAACTAGCTCAGGCAATGGTAGCTTTTCTCTGAGAAGAGATGTGGCAACTACATGCCTATGTATTGTGTTACAATGAGGCTCGAAGGCCTATTTATTATTCAGAAACAATGTAAAACCCTAAACATCCAAAAACCTAACCCTAGGAGATGAAGCGCCAAAACTATGGACCATGTTTGGGTAAATTGATACATCAACTTCCCGGGGTTGTAACTTTGGCATACGATCTTTGTTTGACGTGCACAATACCTAGTTAGAAATATATGTCCGAGGACTACAATTTTTGAATTAAAATATCAATCAAAGCCCCAGGTATTCACGATTTTCCCCAAAAAACGTTGTTTAGGGCCTCAAAACGGCTCTGGAAGTTCAAGACCCGTAAAAAAGGCCAAAAATAGTAAACTATGATATAATTAAGGAAACTAAAAAACTGAAAGAGACAGTGTTAGGGGTCCAAGTGGAATAGGCAGGTGGCCACCAATATCCACCTGGATCAATCCTCCCCCCATAGGAATCAATGGTCCCCATTGCATTGAGTGCCTCCATGAGATGGGGAAACTTCTATTGAACTTAGTCCCTAGTGAGCCACTTGCCTTAGTGCAGGAGTTGGCCAACTTTGACAACCAGATATAGTTGGATCTTTTGCTAGTGATTATTCTTAATCTATGTGTCCATGATTTGATTAGTTGTGGCTTGTTTCATGTAGTGTGGATTTATCTCTGTTGGTGTGAGTTATTCTGCAATGTTAAATGTGTCCAACAATGGCAGACAGTATGCCTGAAGGTGGTCTACATTGAACACTAGTTGCAGACCAACGAACAATGGAATGTTGAGCTCGAAGGAGTTTTCCCCTACAACCTTGGTGATGGTGTATGGACCATATCGTAGCAAGCGAAGCTTGCGGTGGGGTCTAGCGAGTCGCTCCTTCTGCAAATGTAACCAAACTTTGTCACCCACTAGAACTTGTTTGGAACCCGATGTTGTACTTAGAATTGACTCTATACAATATATCATAGACTTGTTGGTGGGTGTGTTGAATGGGCTCAATAAAGATGTTAGCCTTGTCGACTTCGGATTGGACATGAGCCAAATCTACCTGAGTAGTTGCAAATGGTATGGCCACATCAATGGGACATAATGACTGAAATCCCAACCCTACCTGAAAAGGGTTATTGCCCGTTGAGCCATGGAGAGCTCTGTTGTAGTTGTGTTGGACATAGGGGAGGCTTTCATCCCATGTACATGGATGCTTCAAGTTGTACATGTGCAGAATGTGTACGGTCATCTTGTTGATGACCTCTATTTGGCTGTCAGTTTGGGGATGGAAATTTGTGGACTTAGTGAGTTTGGTATCCAACATCGACTAGAGAATTGACCAAAATGCACTTAGGAATCTATTGTCTTGATATGAGGCAATGGAATCTGGGATACCAAAGTGTATGCACACTCGCTCAACAAAGATCTTACCAGTGGACTCTGTTATAATTCCCAAGGTTGACTAGGAGTAGGTAGAGGAGTATATAAGCTTTGCTTCTTGATGGTTGGTTTGGAAATGGCACAGGAAGTGCATGATTTAATGTACCTTCCAACACCCTGACGAAGGTTCGACCAATAAAAATACTTTTGTAGTATTGCCACTATTTTCTCTACTCTGAAATGTCCAGTGACCCAGTTGTAGTGTGCCTCTCAAATCATCTTGGCATGCTCGCTTGAAGGAATATAGATGTGTCCTAGGTGGCATAACAGTGCATCATGGGGGTGAAAATTTGGAACTTCTTCCCTTCTAGGAGTGTCTGGTATATGCTGCCAAATTCTAGATCACTCTCGTAAATATGCGGCCACCCCGAAGTCTCGTGCCCAGAGGAGTCAAGCACAGTGATCAGCGCCATGACTAATAGCCGGCTAAGGCAGTTTGCAACATTATTGGTGCCACCCTTCTTGTACTTAATGTTCAAATGGAATTGTTGCAGGTATGTGGACCATTTCTAATGGTGATCGTTTTGCAACTTCCCTTTCATCTGTATGAACTCAAGGGGTGGGTGGTTTGTGTGGATGACTGTTTCCTTTGCCATAATGTAATGCTCCCATTGACAGCATGCCTGCACAATGGAATACATTTCTTTTTCATAGGTGGGATACTTTCGAACTGTGCCTAAAAGTGTCTCACTATGGTAAGCCACTACACCAATAATATAGTTGGAACTGCACCAATAGCATAGTCAGAGGCATCTGTCTCAATCTCAAATGGTTCCTATAGGTCTAGTAATGTGAGAACTGGTGCAGAGCAGAGGCGCTACTTCAACTCGACAAATGCCTTTTGTTTGGTTTCAGACCAAAAGGACTTTGCTTTCGCTCTACCCTTGGTGACTTGACTTAAAGGCCAAGTTATATTAGAGAACCCCAACATGAACCTGCGGTAGAAATTGGCAAGGCCCATATTGCTACAGGGCTCTGTTAGAGTGGTTGGGGTTGGCCAATCCAAAATGACTTGTATCTTGGTTGGGTCCACATGCACACCCTTATCATCAATGATGTAACCCAGATATTGAACCTAGGTTATGCAAAAAGTGCATTTCTCCAAATTGGCACACAACTTGTGTTATTGCAGGGTTTGGAGGACCTTCCGAATATGGTGGAGGTGTTCTTCCCAACTCTGGATGAAGATCAAGATGTCACCTAAATACACCACCATGAATGCATTGGTGAAGGGTCACAAGGTGTCGTCCATCAATATCATGAAGTTTGTGGGGGCATTCGTCAACCTGAAAGGCATGACCAACCATTCAAAAAGGCCTTCCTTGGATTTGAAGGTAGTCTTCCACACATCGGAGGGTTTGATAGGCACTTGGTGATAACAGGGCTTCAAGTCAATCTTGCTAAAATATTTTCCCCCCTTGAGATGGTCCCGAAGGTCCTCAATCTGTGGGATTGGGTACCTATTTTGGATAGTGATCTTGTTCAACACCCGATAGTCAATACAGAGTCTCCAGGTCCTATCCTTCTTATGTCCTAATAAAATTAGGCTCCCACTAGGTGATGAGATTGTTCTGATGTTCCCTTTCTACAACAGCTCTTGAATCTACCTCTTGATCTCATCGTTCTCTGGAATAGAGTGTCGATAGATCGGTCCATTGGGTAGCGACGTGCCTGGGGTCAGATCAGTGGAGTGCTTGACTTGACAGTGCAAAGGTACCCTCATAGGTGAGGCGAAAATGTCCCTGTACTCCTACATGACCATATCCATCTGCTATTGTTGTGCGGAGGAGCCCTATTTGGAAGCCGTGGCCACAATATTCTTCTTTCCCTGAGGGCGAATCATAAGGAAAAGAAATTTCTTGGTTTGTGAAATGATATTACTGCATTGCTTTGCAGAGATCAAAGAAATGGTGATAAGCGGGGCTACCTTTGGTATCTTGTACAACTTATTTCCCAAATTAATAATCAAATAGCAAGGTCTAGACTCATATACAACATGACGCTTCCACAAGTATGGTTGTCTTAATACTACATCACAAACTTCAAGAGGAGAAACATCACACAATACCTCATCTGTGAAGGGCTTGATGTTGTATAGAAGGCGACACCTTTGGCTGTTGCGGAGATCTAGTCCTTGGTGAAGCCACCCAATGGTGTACGGTGGCGGATGTGTTGTAGTCGGTAGACCCAGTCGCTTCATGACCTTTGCTGAAATAAGGTTCTTTTGGCTCCCGATGTCCAAGTGGAATAGGCGGGTGGCCACGAATATCCACCTAGATACACATGGCTTATGTTCATTGGTTAAAGATTTTGTTAACGGACCAACTGACCTCGGTGGGGTTTTATCCCAAGACCTCCAGCTACATAATCAAATGGCTTACCAATACACCACGCAATGTAACTTGTTATATAATGTGGGACAATTATATTATTGTAATATGGTTTAGCGGTTTGCGGCGGGGGTGCAGGGCGGACGGTGGGCTCACTTGACCAATCCAACCGTGGTCTTATGTTATACCATATAACCGTGTGATGAGGTAGAGGGGGATGGGGAGTTGGCCCCCAACTCCTGGTCCCATTAATAGAAGGAAAATCATCAGCATATGGTACAAGGGTGTTATGTGGACCTATCCCTCTTGCAGACAAGAGCGATCTCCCTAGACCTCAGAGAAATCTAGTAACAAACAACAAGGAATTGCTACCTTTCCCTAGATTGCAATTGACTGAACAAACACTATGATAGAAACCATTGACCGATTAATTGAAATGCTTGATGAAGTCCCCTTTAGAGCTTTCGACCATCCACTCCTTCTCAATGCTTTAGAGATCTTCCCATCGCTTCCCACAACTTCTCCATGATGTTTTGAAGGAGATTCACATAGACAAAAACATACACAAGATCTAAGAATCCATTATATAACATAAGAGATAAATGAACTAATTAACTCAATCATATATCAAAATTGATCAATATAAAATAATAATCTATGTAGGTGCTCAAGGAATCCTACAAATTATATCAACAAAGACATAATTGAGAAAGGACAACTTCCTTTATATTAATAGAATGGAGAATAAACTTACAACCTTAAAGCCTAGATGTTGCAAGTCCCTTCCCATAATCTCCAACCCTCTCATTGAAAAAATATCCTTTCAACCTTATTTCTGCAGCATAAGCCTACTTTCAACAATCGTCCTCAATGCTCAGGCCTGGGTTAGCTTTAGAGGTCAAGGAGGGGGACTTTTGCATCCACTTCCTAAGGGATGAGATCCAAAAATGGTGGGATAAGGGTTACAAAAAGAGAGGGAAGTAGCTCCATGATGGGAGGGATCAAGGATGAATAAGCATCCATTCAAATCTTGTTAGTTGGGAAAGATACGACTAACAATGCTTCTAGACTTTACTTTTTATTTTTACATTCGTTAAGTCATGTACACAGGTCACAGTGTAAGATAAAGCACAGATATGTGTAGTTTCTAATGGACTCTTATGCGTATGTGAAAATATTGACTAGGGAACTGAGTAGGAAGCCAAAAACAGGGTTTTGAACCATGATATCTAGGAATTCCACTTTCTTTGGGATATTTTGGATTATAACTTTACAGGAGAATGCTTTGGAACACATTTATGGCTAGCAAAAGATCCAAACCAATGGTCATTTTCCTAATGCGACAAAATGACGTGTACCAGATTGCCCCCTAAAGTAAAAAGTCAGAATATATGTTTTGATGACTGAAGTGCTTTATCATGCCAAGGTTTCGGTTAGAGACTGTAGTTGGAGACCTAAAAAAATCAATCAAATGTTACAATGACATATAAAATCATCGTTGAGGTAGGCATTGCCATACTCAGATTATAAATGTCTTAAAGAACTAGTACATATATACATCTGAAGATCAATGTCAATAGAATACATAGTATGGACAACCATCAATGCATATATGTTTACAATCATGAATATTTACTAACTCCACGTAGCCTGGATGGATGAAACTATATCCAGGGTCTTGATCTCCATCTCTCGATCTGTAGTACAAATATAACCATGTGAGTGAATGCCTTGCAGTCGAATATGTTAGAAACCACTTGATTAGTACTCAATTATGTGAACCGTTAACAAGCGCAAGAGAAACCACCAATAATGGCAATGGTTCTCAAGATACTTCCAGTAGAATATATGAAGTCCAAATAAATGTGTTGATGTTGAACACTTATAGAATCAATTGATCGAAGGTCAATGATGATAACTTTTCATCGAAAGTGAGAAAGCTTCCATTAAGGCATGCAAGCTCTAAGCTACTGAAGGTTTCTAGATCAACTTCCTATATAGTGAACTGAAGTCGATAGGAAGTGACCCGTCAAAGGAGGGCCTACGACTCGAAACTCATGTCAAGTTTTGAAGAACAATAGTTTGGATTAATCCAGGACTAACTCAAGGATGGTCGATGCAACTAAAGGCTATGAATGGCAAAGTAATTTGACTGAGGTTGGACTTCTCTTGAACATATTGACGACATGACATTCTAACTTGGTAGAATTTGAGTCAAAATAAAATACCCAAAACCAATTGAAGACTTTCAATGAGGTATGGTCAATTAGGAGACAAATGGATTTCCCAATGCAGACACAAAAAATGATAGTGTCTTATTCAAGAGCGACATATTACCTTTTATAAAGCAAAAACAAATATTCTTTCTCACTTTTTCCCCACCATTACTAGCAAGTGCCAATTTATTTTTTACAAGCTTGAGGAGGATAACACATGCTTGTCCTGTAAACTCATCATTCAGATGAGTCTTGCAAATTATTTTTAACAAACCCTACGAAGGAGTGGTTTGGTCTTGCCATGCTTAACGAGTCCTGCATTGTTTAAGTTTTATGATTCCAGTGAAAGATAACTTGATGTCATTTTCATGTTTAAAGAGTTTGAAAAGACACAATAAGAAAAATCATTTAATTCTTTCAACGTAAAGTTTAATGATCCCAGAGAAAGTAAATCTCGGTGTTTTTCAGTTTTAGGGAGTTAGGAGAAAAACATAAGTAAACTCCACAATGTCCCTTTTTGTAAATTGAGTCCCTCAAGCCCAACAAAGCATAAAATAATGTAGGAGAGAACTCTATTGACCATGATTAGTGAACATATCCATTTTTCATAAATAGTCTAATTCAATCCATAAAAGGGGTAAACTTATACTGAATAGATGGTTTTTCATTTACTTTTACAAGTTCGAACAATCAAGTACTCGACAATCTTTTCATTTTTAAGGAGTCTAAAAAGGGTGTAAAGAGAACTCCTTGGTATCACTTTTTCTTAAGTTTTAACAAGTTTGAAAAAGTGATAAATTTATTTCATTTTTTAACAAGGTTAACACAGTAAAATAACCATCCTCATGGGTAGTTTTATGTTTATGCGAGCTTGAAACAAAAATAACTATTCTCATAAGAACTTGTTTCATTTTTTAACGAGTTTGACACGATAAAAGAACTATCCTCTCATAACCCTGTTTCATTTTTTAATGATGTTGACACAGTAAAAGAACCATCCTCATGGGTAATTGGGTCCTGGCTTCCATTTGGAAAAAACACACGCTAAGGGATGTTTCCCAACCATGGCTTCTAAGAGATGTTTATCATAAGGAATAATAACTCTCTAGAAAGAATACATGTGAAGAGAATCAAAAGGGGTGAGAAAATTCATTTCAAATTCCCCCATAAGGTTCCCTATGCCAATTACCAGATCTAAGTCATAAGAAGTCGAGAAAACAGTGAGAGGTGCGCTTGCATTGGTAACTGAAAACATGGGAGTGGTTGCAACATAATTAACCCATGGCGAGGTAGATACCACTTGTAGATATGAACATTCAGGGATGTCGGATGGATGGTAGTCAAATCAAAATCAACGAATAAAAGTTGATCAATAGTCACAATGTTTCCATTATGATGAAAAGACATCATGCAAAGGAGTGTTGACACGACAACTTCCATGGAATAGACATCATCTCACCCAAGGAGCAAATTTAAATTTAAGGGTCCTTGGACTACCATAAGATCAATACAAATAGTTTTACCTTCCAGAGTAATAGGTAACTTAGGAAGTATCCCTAAAATCTCGCTAATGGTTTTGTTAAAATCCAAAAGATTATGTGTAACAGGCACAAGCTGAGGGGAACCCAAAACTTTCCAAGCAGATGAGGATAAAATGTTGGCAGAAGCACCTTCTTCTACATTTGTGTGCCACACATTCTTACCATACAATTTCACAATGATTTGGAAAGGGGTGGAAGAAGGAAGACGAGGTCCTGTTAGTCTACTCCAATAAAAGGAAATAGCCTCGTTACTTGGAGGGGGATCAATGGAAACATGTGAAATTCCCCCATGTGTAGAAGAACCTAAGTTGTATTAAGTTCACTCTCTAAAGGGAGAGTGGGATCAGCTGAAGATAGTATCAAGTTGACCAATTGATCAACCAATGGCTCATCAACCTGAGTGATATGCATTTCACTCTCTAATCGAAGAGTAGGATTGACTGTACTTGGAATTAGATCAATCACTTTGTCAACTGACGGTAAGTTGGGAGAAATTTTATGGTAACTAGTTGGAAGTTGTTGTTGTGACACAATAAGTTTTTCCAATAATTTTGAGGCTTCATCCATGTGAGGGAAAAGGTGATTGTGATGAATACGTTTGCATAAGATACAAGGAAACCTAACTTTACCCATTTTCCTGGAAACCTCACAATCGCTAGTTGATGGATAAACAATAGGTTGATAAGAATTTTCTGACCATACCTCCAAGACCTTAGGAATACCAGGACAATCAATAAGGAAGTGGTCAGCTTTAAAAATATTGCAAGGGTATATGGGCTTCTGATGCATATTGGAAGTTTCCTTAACATTAATATTACCTACATCCATGGTTGTTTGGTTGACTTCTTTCTTATCTCACTTCTTCTTCTTCTTCTTAGTCACCTAGTTACTAGCATCAAAGCTTTTACCAAGCGAAGAAGAAGAAAGCGAGGAGGATGTGTTGGGTGAAGAAGGTAAAGGGTCAATAAGAGGTTGGTGATGTTGAGATGAAGTACTTGATTGAGGTGTAAAACTTGATTGAGGTGGAGTAGTATGGATATTTGGGATCAAGGAAATTGAAAAAAATGACACCGGTAAACCTATCGTGAATCCAAGAAGTGACAATGTAGCCATATAAGGAGGACCGATATTTGCAAAATCAGGGAGAGAATTAGGGTTCCCGTTAAAAGGGAGGTATTTATCAATAACTTCTAGCACTGCTTCCATTAGATTCAACTTAGATAAATTTACTATCAATATTAACAATTGAAAAATCACAATCCACACCTAAGGTCTGTAAAAAAATAAAAATAAACAATTAACATGTGCTAGTAAATCTAAGGATCGAAATCATGAAAACAAGCTTTTCACAGTGAAATCACTAGTTGGTGATGAAACCCAACGTTGCAAAGATCAAAGTGAAAAGTTGCTAAAGATAGGGTGGGTGGAACCAGTTACACTGGCAACCTACTTAATGTACACTATATGGTGCAAGTAAACTTCATTTATGCCATCTCGAATGAAGAACCCTCCAGAAATATCCAAGTGAGTCTAGCCAATGTTTGTTCCGGGTAAGACAAAAGCTTCCCCTTTTTCATCAACTCGGTTAAAAGCCCTAAGATTATGGTCTCTAAGGTTACCACGTAAAACAATTTAACTTGGGGGGACAGTCGCAAATCAGACATACACACAAGGGAAGAGTAACAAAGCTCAATCCCCTTGAAAGTTCCTCAACATGGTTAATCTGAGGTTTACTTCCAAGTGACTCCCAAGTACCTTTCAAAATTATTTTTAATACATGTAATTCACTCTACCATAGCCAATGAAGTGGGATCGATCACTCCACTGGGTCCGATATGATCTCGTGCTTAACTCCTTTGTAAGTGGAGCTTCCAAGAGAAAAATTGCAGTAAATAGATCTTTCTCCCTAGCACAAGATGTTAATGTTTGTTTGAAGCTTTGGAAAGTTAACTCACTTCCCTATTCTAAAGCCCTACAACCTGATCTAATGTAGGTGGAAAAGAGCCCTAAAATAATAAAAATTTCTAGATTGATTTTATTAGCATTGATTTTAAGAGTTGTTATTAACTCACAGGGTAAATGGAGGTGAAGTGGATGGAATTATGACCTGAATCAAAACTTTAATGCAATCAAACATGATATTGTGATATTTTCATTTTGATGAATTCTAGCTAAAGTAAGGAGAGAGGTTCTTCTTTAAAATATTAACTCAAATATGCACCAGTTCTAATTTTGCAATGCAATTCAAAGCCCTAAGTGCCAAACCATGCAATGTAATATATGCACAATTTGCATTCATGTTATGAAAATTAGAATTCTAACTATGCAAATGTAATCTATGCAATAGAATTCTTCAAAACAAACACAAGATGATTCCAAATCAGTATAAGAACAACAAGACTATTTTCCTTCACCAATGTAACTAAGGTGTCAGTCGAGTATAAGTAAAGGAAATTGGGTGAAAATATTGAAGATCAAAAGTGAAGACACTCAAAGGCAATTAACAATCAAACACAAATCAACCCCCCTGGGTGATTGAGAAGGATTTTGTTTTTGCAAAAATGAAAGAAAAAACATGCAAAAATTGTTAAGGAATCGAGACAAACCTCTAGGTAATGACCAAAGTAAATAAAATTAAAAATTTCTCAAAAAATAAAATTCAAAACGCCCAATCAACTTGACAGAGACTGAAAGAAGGCATAGACAAGTGTAAATAAACAAGAAAAATCAAAATATCTGGATTGATGAGGATAAAACTGAAATTTTCAAAAATTACAGGTATGTGTGCAGTTCATAGAGAAAATGAGTGTGCATACGCGCTGTTGCATAAAGAAAAGTGCACAGAAGTGCGCTCTGTTCCTAAAGCGAAAGTGTGCACAATGAGAAAATTTGGAAAAAATAAAAAAAAAAAACAGTCAAATAAAACTCAAAATCTAGTTTTTTAGGATTTCCAAACACTTAGAGAGGGCTCCTATAGAAGGTTCAAAAGGTCAAACAAGGAAAATAATGGAGGGTGAGACAAATCCCCAATGGAGTCGCCAATTTGTTATGTGGAATTATCCCTCTTGCGGATAGGAGATATCCCTAGACCTTAGAGAAATCTAGTAACAAACAACAAGGAACTGCTACCTTTCCCTAGATTGTGATTAACTGAAACAAACACTATGATAGAGATGACTTACCACTTAATTGAAATGCTTGATGAAGTCCCCTTCAAAGGTTTTGACCATCCGCTCCTCCTTAATGCTTTAGAGATCTTCCCATCACTTCCCACAACTTCTCCATGATGTTCTGAAGGAGATATGCATAGACATAAACATACGCAAGATCAAAGCATCCATTATATAACATAAGAGATAAATGAACTAATTAACTCAATCATATATCAAAATTGACCAATATGCAATCATAATCTATGTAGGTGATCAAGGAATCCTACAAATTGTACCAACAAAGACATAACTGAGAAATAAAAATTTCATTTATATTAATAAAAAGGAGAATAGACTTACAACCTTGAAGCCTTCATGATGGAACTACTTTCCCACAATCTCTAACCCTCTCCTTGAATGGATATCCTTCCAACCTTATTTCTGCAACATAAGCTTACTTCCAATAGTCTTCCTCAATCCTTAGGCCAGGGTTAGCTTTATAAGCTAAGGAGGGGGAAGTTTAGGATCCATTTCCTAAGGGATGAGATCCAAAAATGGTGGGATAAGGGTTCCAAAAAGAGAGGGAAGTAGCTCCATGATGGGAGGGATCAGGATTGAATAAGCATCCATTCAAATCTGTTAGGCCCCTATACTACTAGAGTAACCCCTTATTGTTATTAGTACAACCCACTTATTATATTGATGTACCCATGTAGTGCCCATATTGTTACTATTGTGCCCCATAGAAGCCCACTATTATTATTATTGTGCCCTTACATTATTATTGTTATGTCGGCTCTGATTATGTTATGACCCCTTAGACTCCTATATATAGAGAGGAGGTCTTTTCATTTGTATCATCCAAGAATTGTTCATTTATGTAATGTAAAGGAGGTTGCCCCCTCGAAGAGGCTGAATTCTAAGGCGTTGATCTATCTTTTCTATCTTTTCTTGAGCTGGTTTCATAACATTTGGTATCAGAGCCAAGTTATAGGGTTTCGCTGCTCCAAATAGGTCATTGTGACATTTTCGCTATAAATTTTTTTCTGCGAATGTTTCAGAAGCTAAAAAACAAACCCATTTGAGAAGACATCGCACTGAATCTCAGGTCCGAATTTCAGAGCTTTTCGCACTATATTTTTGGAGATATGATCTGAGGAAGTTGGTCCTTTTGAAAAATCCTGAATTACATTCAAAACAGGTGACCTGGGGAAAATCGTCATAATTTTCTCTCTGAGCATTAGATTGAAATTTCATAAGAAGGTACAGAAAAAGGATGGACTGTAGTTTCTAATATATATTTTTCAGAGCCAAAGGTCAAAACAGGGACACGTGGCACGTCGTACAAGTTCGCTCTACTGAATTAGTCTATAATCAGGTCACTGTGGGATATTTGGCATAACTCTTCATTGGAGAATCCAATTGGGGTCAGAGTGGTGGCATTGAAAGAGGATGCAGAGGTATACTATAGGTCGTAGTTTCAGAACTTAAAGATCTGAAAGAGAGTTACAGTCGTTTCAAGATCGAGCTCCTAAAATCAAGAAAAAAGCAAGATGAGGAAGTTTGATGGCAAGGATCCGGTAAATTGGATACGTCAGATGGAGCAATATTTTGATCTACATGGTGTACAACTGTTACAAAAGGTATGTATTGCATCTTCATATTTAGAACCAGATCAATTTTTATGGTATAAAGGGCTTTGTTCTCGTAAAAAACTTGTTACGTGGTCAATTTTCACGGAGGAAATGATAGCACATTACGAGGACACAAAGAGCAACACCTTCTTTAGAGCAACACCACAACAATTGGAAATAGTAAAAGGGCTTTGTTACATATCGGAAAGTAAAATTATGGCAATAAGGAAGTCTGCCCCTCAAAACTATAAAGATGGAAGTGTTGTTTCTCCTAGCCTTCCACAACCTACAAGGGTTACACCACAATAATTGGAATAAAAAAGAGAAAAAGGCTTTGTTACAATTGTGATAGCAAATGCACTAAAGGTTATAAGTGTGTTGAGAAGAAATTATTTTACATAGGTTATGAAGACGAGGAAGAAAAGGATCAAGAAACATCAAAAGAAGAGGATACACGCCAGGACCCCACCCCAGAGAAAGAAGAAATGAATCAGACCATATCTTGTAAAGCATTCACAAGAATTACCACTCCTCAAAATCTCAAGATAGAAGGACATATCAAGAAGAAAAAGGTGCAAGAAGTGAAAGATCACATCAAGAAAGAAGAAATGAATCCAACCATATCTTGTAATTCATTGGTCGAAATTACCACTCCCCAAACTCTAGAGATAGAAGGACATATCAAGAAGAAAAAGGTTCAAGCAGTGAAATATCACATCGAGCAT